>VZTL01022130.1:52196-92134 GCA_013400535.1 Scopus umbretta
GGGGGAGGGAATGGAGCAGGGGGGCATTCAGTTTTATCACTCCCTAAACTGCAATACTTTCCTTTGCGTGCTCTGTTTCTTATTCACATGGCTATAAAATTTGCCACATCCGGGCGAGAACATCCCTCCAGTCAACCAGGCGGTGTTTACGAACTGGAAAAGGCGTTCTCGCTCCTCACCATAGGGGTGAGACAGAAACGTTAACAAGTCGCTTGTGGTTTTCTCTTTCCAGGTTGGCCATCGGACCTCTCTTAACACCACAGGGGGGGGACGTAGCAATTTAGAGACATTTTATACCTCTGAAGATTTGCAATCAGCAAATTGCCTGGAACGTGTTTGATTTCCCCACCCGCCTCCCCTCCCCGGTGTCCCACCATGGAGCCTCTTGCTAGGGACATCTTGATGTTTGTGGTCTCGCAGATTCCTTGCTCAAGCCAAACGCGTTTCTTGTAGTGCTGGTTCTCAGCCCAGCTTGCTTTACATCATAAATGTAAAAATGTTTCTTTTATAAAAATAAAAAATTTTGAAAAAAGGAAGAAACACACAACCAACCTATAAACAGAACATAAAAGCTGTTTAATGGAGTGCATAATGAAGCAGAGAGGAAACAGACTTGCATTGATTTTCCCTGACATTTCACCTATTAAATTATAAGCTTCTTAAGGAAGAGCCTGAATTTTTTTTTTCACTTAATTTAAGTCCTTTAATGAGTAACAAAACCACTATTGTCCCCAGCAAGCTGAGGTTGCGTGATAGGCAAGTATCAAAAGGAAATAAGGCTTGAGTACGAAGACCCTCAGGAAAATGTCCCTCCTTGTTTCAGACAACCCTCAGGCAGGTCTGGAGGCACTTCAGAAGAGATGCTGAAGGAAAACCAAGTCAGAAAAAGACATATCTTCCAGACTAAATGAGAAAGTGAGACCTCAGGCCTGGTAACTGAGCTTTACAACTTCTTCTATGGCTTTAGGCAAGCTGCTCGGACGCCCAACTACTCACTCTTGCCCTCTGCACAACAGGAGCAGCAGTGTTAACCCACCTGCTGAGGTTACTGGAAAGATTAATTAATCTCGCAAGCACTTTTGAAGGCAGCATTCACTCCAAGAATTCATCTGGAAGTCCTCATGCAGTAGTTGAGAAAAATTATAAAGCGCACCGTGTAGCTGGAAACTGGGGAGTAAAGGGCTGCCTGCGCTGCAGCAGGGAGACACTTAACGAGGGACAAGATGAAGAAAATAGCGCAGCAGGACAGTGAAAAAACAATGTGGGACTCATTCCTTCAGGCACAAATGACTTTTTTCAACGTAAACTCAGCCTCACAAATCAGCGTTTGCTGCGGCACAGCCGCTCTCATGCAGGCAGGAGCGGAGCCCTGCACAACGTGCGCCTGGCTGAGCGTGGGGATGCTCGGGGAGGTCGGGGCGAGGGCGGGAGCCCCACACGGTGACAGTGATGGTGCCGCTGCCAGCCCTGCAGGTCCTGCCGGCACAGCTACCCCAGGGAAGGGCAAGAGGCTGTTGCCGCTCGCAGAGCCATGGCATGGCCGGCAGCCTGGCCACCCAGCAAATTCCTCATCTGAACACGGGCCAACCAGTCAGCCGTATTAGGACACACTTTTTTAAAGCATGCTCAGCACTCCAAAACAAGGGGATATTTTTGAGAGGCCCTTGGTTTCCATGCAGACACCAAACCCGTGCATTCCGAGGGCAGCTCAACATGCAGGGGGCTGTCTCACGGCCCATACCGTGCCACAGCATCTGCTCTGCAGTCACTAGGCTTGCTCCTTCCCTGTTTTGTCTCTTGTATGACTACGCAGGGGCAGCTGCACTATGCTAAAACTGAAGCTTTGACTTATCAGCAGGTCAGAGCAGCCAGGACAAAGCCTTGAACATTGGCAATACTCTTTCAGGGAAAGACAGCTTCTTAAAAATTTGGGATTTTTTCAAAGTGAATGTTAAAAAAAAAAAAAACCAAACAAAGACTCTTTGATCATAATTCTGCTAAAAAGAACAAAATTCCCACTGCCGTCAGCAGTGCTGTGTCCTCAGTGTGTTAACTTGCCTTTGGAGCTGCATTTGTAACCCTGCAGAGATGTTCAAGTCTGAGGCGATGACCCTGTGTGTCCCCCCGACTCCTCGGGTGTGTCGCTCACACGGGTGACACAACAGAGTGCAACGAATTTCTCTTGTGAGATTTGTTATCTTTAGGGTCTGGAAGTACCACATGAAGTCTGCTTGAAAGGATTTTCTTCACACAGATACAAGTTCTTCTCCAAACCACACAGCGCAAACTAAGGCATATAATACTGATGGGAACACCATTTGAAGTAACTCTAACTTAACTGTGTTGTGATGGCTTACACAATTGTAAGAAAACATCTGCATGCTCCAAAAAACCATCAAGTGCAGTAATACTGCTCTTCTGGTTTGCCATGTCCTTATGACTAAATAACCTCAAAGCACTGTAAATCAGGCAAACTTTATGGAAAAAATAAAGCAAAGAATCATTCCGGAAAGCTTGTTTTGTCACCAGACAGCACCAGCCTTCCTCAAGGACATGTTTCTGCACTTCTGGAGTCCTCAGTGGCCCAGCAGTGCAGGGTACGTGGGCTGTGCCACCGCCCCTCCATACCACGTGTGCCGTCATGCAGGTGGGCAGTGATGCCACCCCCAGCCTGGACCCAGAAGTGGCACCAAGCAGGGTTGACACATGGGCTGATGTCCCCGGGGTCTCTTGCAGCAAGCCCACCAGGCAGCATGCCCACTCGCGGGAACGTGGGTTTTACCACCAGGCCCCACACGTGTGGCTGTAGCTGTCACGTCCTGCAAGCTGGCAAGGGCTCGCCAGCCCCGTCGGCGTGGCACGGCACGGGAGCTGGAGCGCTCAGCTATGTGACCAGGCCACCACTTTGTTTGTTTTTGAATAACTTCTTGAACTTATTAGGAGGCTGGGGAAAGGAGCCATTGTTTTGCTTTGGCTGGGAGGTCCTGGATGCTTTGCTTCCAGGCCTCCGTCCCAGTGATCCCAGCGATGAGGATAGATCGAGGGAAGATTAAGTCAATGCCTTAGGAAATTTACAGTTGGGGCCTGGAAGAGAAGAATATCTTCTTGGGAGAAAAAAAAAAAAGTGGTAGTAATGCAAATCAGAATATGTATGCATGTGTGTATGCATATAGACACAAGTACAAATGCTGGTTTTTGCATTTCTGTGTAGTTATGTCTGCGTGTGTTTATTCCTGTATTTCTCTATTTTAAGGTTCAGGTAGACAGGGACAATTGAAGAGTTTTCCTCCCACACACACCCCGCTAGCTATAATGAGGGAACAGCACCACCATAATTAAAGATTGAGATTCACTGTTTTACAGCCAGTTTTTCCAAGTGCTTCAAAAATCCACGTGCTTCCTCAGACTTTCTTGAAAATTGCTCGCCCTGAGGGCTCCTGGGAAAGAGCTACAATGCAACCTCCTCTGTCTTTGAATAAGCAGATACCCCCACATGATGCAGCAACAGCATTGCACCCTTCTCACAGAGGTTTCTGCACAGGTGCAGCTCGTACCGCTTCTTGGTCCTGCCCACCATCTCACTCACTCAGGACTCAGGTGGTGCCTGATCCTATCCATTACCCCTTTTTTTAAAAAAAAAAATAAAATAAAATAAAAAATCTGTATTTTAGGAGCTCTTCAAGGTATAAATTGAACCACCAGACCAGGGGTGGCCTGTAAGTCCAGGCAAAGGGGGAAGCTGCCTTTCACAGCTGGGTCAGGCCAGTGCAGATGCTAAGTGGGGGCTGGCTTATGCGGAGTGACTGCTGCTTCCCAGGAACCCAACCCATGACTCCTGTGCAGCAAAACTCAGGTTTGCCCTTGCTGAGGTAAGTCTGCAGGTCCTGCGTCAAACCAGCGAGCCCAAGCAGGTCCATGGTGCATCTGCCGTAAGCCTGGGACTTTCCTGCTCTTCAGCACATTTGCAGAGTCCCAGGTGGCAGTGCAAGTCAGTTCTGAAGTGCCGTGCCTTGGGGAACAAATTCAGCTCTCTCTCCACCCGGTGATTTTTGAGACTTTCTTTGTAGGCTTTTTAAAATCAGGGGATCTGCCTGCATGACACAGGGACCCCTGTAGAGGCTTTGCTTTAAAAGCAACACTTCTGATTCCGTAGCTAAAACTTCAAAACCTGCTAAAACATACATATTGACTTGTATTTTATATTATTAGTATCAAGGGGAAAATCATTAAGCAGAGAGTTGTTATTCTAGAGCAGTGTAACAGTGCCCCATGCCCTTTATCCATTCCTGGACAAGGGGTATGAGTGTCATATTAAAAAAAAGCAAACTGCCTATCTGCAAAAACTCACCCATGAAATACAGAGCAAAGGTTTCCAGGAGGCAGGTCAACCACAG
The DNA here is from genome assembly GCA_013400535.1 of Scopus umbretta. Lineage (NCBI taxonomy): Eukaryota > Metazoa > Chordata > Aves > Pelecaniformes > Scopidae > Scopus > Scopus umbretta. Next base: position 56,591 of record VZTL01022130.1, read on the forward strand.
AATACTGTAGTTTGGTGGAACAGGAAAAATCAGACATCAGGCCAAACCTACCACGTGACCTTTCTTGGAGTGATTGTAATAAACTTCAAATGATATTTTAGGGTGTACAGAAAAAAAATGAATGGAATGCAGACAAGAATAAACATCAGAAATATGTTTAACCTGAAGCACAGAGGTCTGGCAGGCCCTTCTCATTTTCACTAAAAAGAAAATCCCCAAATAAACATGGTGATAGTGCCATCACATATCTCCCTTTTTATTCCTGTGCCCTATGAAGGCCCAAGGCTTTCTTTGTGATCACAATGATTTTACCTTTCCTCTTTGTCTTGTGGCTTACTGGGGCTTGAGTTTAAATGAATTTAGTGTTACAGCAGACATACATCACACTTCTCTTACCACTACTGTAACCAAGGCAATGTATTAAAAACAGGGGCCTTATTCTGTGTTGTTTTGAGGGGAAAGTAAAATTAGTTATTTCATGGAATTAGTATTAAATTAGAGTGAAGTAATGAATTAAAACTAAATTGATAATGTTGGACGTAATCTACCAGGTGATAACAATAGAAAAATTAAAAATAGAGTGGAAGGGAAAATCCTCATTTCTTTTTATGCTATTCCACACTGACTTGTATTTTATATTATTAGTATCCAGAGGCATAACAGGCTGCCCAGGAAGGTGGTGGGGTCACCATCCCTGGAGGTGTTCAAAAAACATGTGGATGTGACACTCCAGGACATGGTTTAGTAGACATGGTGTTTTGGGTTGAGGGTTGGACTAGATGATCTCAGAGGTCTTTTCCAACCTTAATAATTCTATGATTCTATGTTTGTTTCACAAGAAGCACAATCCTTGTGCTTTTATTAATATTTGTATCCTTCTTTTCTTTGTGCTGTAAACTTCTGTGTCTCCAGAGGCACAGCTGCATTTTCCATCTCAGCTATAGCTCTATTTCAGAGGTGCACAAGAGGCTCACTGTGCTGCTAGGGATGTGTTAAGTGCATCTGGAAGTTTATAGTTAAACAGGTACCATTTCTAAAGCACAGTGCTAGACTTTGTGCCAAGAGACAGGCTTATTACTTTTATTATTTGCTATTATCAGCTTCCTTGCAATGGCCTAGACATATAAATATACTGTAGCATTTCCAAATGCCTTTTGGGGAACTGGATTGTATTCATGGCTGCTTAGGAGGTGAAGGCTGTTTGGATGGTTAAGGTGAGAGACAGTTCAGGACTACTGCCATTCTCCTTAAAGCAGCTGGGCTGAATGCTGAGGCACTGGAAGCACACAGGGAAGGAGGGATCCTGAAATAGTATCAGACGGCAAAATCTATTTGGAAACAATAGGTGTCTTCTCAAGAACGCCTTTGACCTGACACAGAGCTGAACCTTTAACCACTAAATTGAGTGAGTTGGTCCAGGGCTAAAGGTGAAGCTGAGGTACTTGAGACTTGCATGGTTTGGGAAATTATCTAATTAGGACTTTTCAGCAGTGACGTCAAAAGGAGTTCCTGATTCCACAGCTGGTTTGTAACTGGCAAGGTTTTTGTGATGGCTCCAGAGGTCTGAAAGGTCAGCCGGTCCCTGAAAGCTGGTCTGTTCTCTTCCCTATTGTGTCCTGTGGCCCCTGTTTCAGGACCCCTAAGATGCCAGCAGCAACTAAAACAAACCACAAAAATAGTTTATTTATCTTTTTTTTGCCTAGTGGGCTGCTGGGAAGAAACATTTCCAGACTACGGCAATTGTCAGTTGTAGAAGAGGAAGTTCAAACATAATCAAAACCACTGGTGCATCCCGAACTCCCCAGGCCACAGCTGTTGGCTGAATGGGGTTGCTCCTGGCCTCACAGGCATGAACCTGGCTGGTGTCACGGCACCGACCAGGGTATCGTATCCTTTGTGGTGGCCCGGAGATGCCTACAGCTGGTGGAGAGGTTATTAGCCCTGCTGTGGTTTGCAGGAATAAGTATGAACAAATGAATGATAAATGCCATGTGATGTTTCTGTTTAAGCTCTAACTCTCATGCCAGATAGCAGCCTTCTTGGCACTGTTATAGTCCATCCATCCTCCTCTGCTGGCTAGATGCAGACCCCTAGTGTTAACTGGCTTTTCAAAGCCTCTCTCCTGCATCTCTCTTGCATAGACCCACACAACCACACTGCAGGGTGTAGGTCTCTATATCACAGCATCTCACAGTTAGCATGGGTTTCTCCAATCTCTACTAAAAGGCAGACTCTTCTGCAGCTAACTGTGTCTTGCCCTCTATCTCAGATTCCTAAATCCCCTTTCCTGAGGTGCTTATTGTTCACTCAACTTGAGGATTTACAAAGCATGTGTTCATCAGAAGACTGCAAAGAAAAGGTATGTGACAACTCAGCACAGGAGCGTAACACTCAACAACTCAGGACTGTAATTACACCAGCTGTAATTGGAAAGACCATCTGAGTTGCTGTTTGGAGGTCTGAAGAGCAGAGGGACCGAGACCATCCTAGAAGAGGAGAATGCCATGTCAGAGAGGCCTTAAGCCTAAGAGCTTTGGACAGAAGATGGAGGTTGGTTTTAGGAATCTCTTTTCCCCTTCCTTGTCTTCTTATTTGGCCTGTTCACTATATTTTATGTCCTCCCTTCACCTCTCTCTTTTTTAGTGCCTTTGCTGCATTAGAGGCAAATGTTGAGTAAATGTTTCTTTGTATATTCTGCAGAGAAGGGCTACTTTGTTCTTTCTCTGCCTTAACATGCCCTAGGATCTCTGGGTAGCATGCTGCATGCTCCCCATGACTAACACAGTTTGGAAGGAACAACACGCCATCTCAAATGACTTTTTCCACAGTGGAAATGACTGGATCTGTAACCCTGGAACACGAAAACAGGCAGCTTGAGTATCCTTCTAAGGCCAGACCCAGTGTTCAGTGAAGCAAGTTTTTATTAAGGGTGCAAATTTCTCTTTGAAATTCAGCCAGTTGAGAGAAGAAGCATCCAAGGCTGTGGCTTTCGTGTGCAACGGAGCATGACAGAGAGACCCCCAACTTGCCCAGTCCCTGGTGGTGTGCACACATGCACAACATGGCACAGAGCCAGGACAAAGCATACCTTCTGAAGAAGCAGGGAAGTATCTCTGCAGTGTTGTCCCTAGGCCAACATGGCCATGCTACTTCCATGTTCAGCACTCATTTGTGCAGAGCCAGCTTCTGCCTCTCCGTGTGCAAACGCGTGCTCCTGGTCCTGTTACCCAAAGACCATTCACAGGGGTGATAAAAGCATGCTAGCAACTATCAACTTTGGGAATAAAAACAAATAAACCCTGTATTTCTCTAACTCATCCCCAGCACACCTGCCCAGCTGGAGACTGATCTTCCTTGGTCACATGTGTGAAAACTTGGGCCCATTAGAGCTTCTCACTGACTTTACAGGAGGGAAGAGTTGCCTCTAAATTGTCATCTCTTCTTGGGAGTGCATTCCTGAAGGTCTGTCTTTCTAGTGTCTCCTGCTTATGAATGAACACTGCCCCCCTGTTGCTCCTTGTAATTGGGGTGAGATGACTCTAGGGCTAAGAATAGAAATATCAAAACTAGGTCCCAAGGTGCAAATGGAAATAGCAAGGCATTGCCGTGTGATTGTGGGTCTGTCTTAGTACCTGGTGGCTAGATGTCAATTTCACAGAGACTGTCATCATAATCATCAATCTCAAGCCATCAGCTTTGAAGAGGTCTTGGAGAATGGGCCCAGAGGTGAGGGTACAATATGAAGGTGGGTGTGATCTTACCCTTTTCGTTTTGCTCTGTGGATGGGAATTTGGCTTCTGGGGACACCAGAGGGGAACCTTTGGGCAATATTTAATTAAAGAATGAGCAAATCAACTGTCTGCTCAAATTTTGCAAGACTAAAATTTCAGATTTTAAAAGGCAAGGCAAAGCCATGAAGCTACATTCAGATAGATAGGAAAGGATAGACGAAGGAAAAGAAAGGATAGGATAGGACAGAAAAGATAGATAAAGGGTAGATAAAGGAAAATAAAAAGGAAGCTGAAGGAAACATTTTCCAAAAAAAAGATACTTGTACTGCAGCAGTGAACAGTAACACTAAGTTTCTTTGTTGGAAGATCTTTCCTAGCTTTTGTACTCCTAAGTTAGCTCTGGCTGCTCTGTCTTAGGTGATGGTGTTGGGGAGACTCGTAAGATTGAGTTATATAAGATGGCCATGGGTAGAACAGCTGATATTTACCTAGATGAGGATTTTTCTTACATGTTGACTTCCAGGATATTCCAAAAATGTACTGACTGGGGAGAGACAGGAAGCTTCTTCTATAATTCTGAGCCCAAATCATCAGTCTTGTTTTTCTGCTCCCTTGAGCAAAGAGATTTCCCAGCTGCCACCAAGCCAAAGTTACATGTTTATGTGTATGGAGGGAAGCTGAAGACAGAGTAGCATCTTCCACCACAGGTGGATTGAAGTTAGCTCAGGCCCAGTTTTGAAGGAGCTGAACATTCTTCATTTCCAGCTGACAGCATTGACCAGCTAGCAATACAGGGCCCATGATGCATCAGATGATGTTACTCCATGTCTGGTACTGATGATTGAGCACTGCCTAGTAAGTGTGCAATACAGATCAGGGACATGGAAAAAGATGCAAATGAGACACTAAGAATGAATGTTGGAGGTAACAAATTGATTCCGTCTTCATGCCCAGAAATCTTTCTTTAAGTGTTATTACGGAGGCTGTGGAATCTCCTGCTGGATATTTTTTTTTTTGAAGGACACTCTTTAGAAGCAAAGCCTCAGCAGCTTTTGCTACCAAGACAAGGGTGGGTTTCTGAGTGGTTTCTGGGTTACAAACTCAAGCAACAAAAGAAATATTGTTAAAGAGTATCAGCAGAATGGCACCTCACCCTCACTAGGTTTTGGGAAGGACCTCTGCAGTTTCCTAGGGTGAAAAGGGGAGAGAAATAGGCTTCAAGCCCATCCACTCCCATTCACATGCCTGGTGCACTGCATGCTCTATGTTTCAGGAGGTGTTTGCAGCCCCTTGGATAGGGAGACCCATTTCCCTAGCCAGAGTGGGGATGTGCCTGCCATTAGGTGACTGGGGAAAGCAGGAAAAATGGCATGCCCAAGAGCAAGCCACTTCTTTTCCAAAAAGAAACAGCTCGGTGATAACTTAAACAAGAGTTGAAGAGAATATGTACACGGGCATGCATGTGTTTGTGTACACATATATGCTCACATAATCTCCACCAGAGCAGTCACACTCGCCACAATATGTACCCAATTCCCAGCCAAATTGCAGAAGGAAATACTAGTTAGCTTAGATGGCTTGGTGAAAGGCTTTGCTCAGGGCAGTTTCATTCCAGCAAGATTCATACTGTCAGATGACGTCCTTGCTGCATGCCCTTGCTGCATAACCACATTTCTATTCCTGCATGCTATATCCCTATTACTTGGAGAGTCCTCATCCAGAATACTCTTCCTCAAAGATCAGCAAAGTGGTGATATAGTCTTCACAGCACTAAATCCTAATCACACTGAGTCAAAGAGCAATGAAGACTGGAGAAAACTGGTTTACATCTCCCTTTCATTCCCTTTCCTTTCTCTCCTTTCTTTACTTCTTCCCCCAAAATGTCACTCCCCCACTTTCCAACCCGAAAGCAATCAAGCTGAGGCAAGATAGCAGGGTGCGGAGGGTGATCTGAGTCAACCCTTTTTATATCAATTTCAGTTTCTGCTGGGCATTCTTCTGACATTTCAAAACACTGTGATCCTAATGAAAACCACACAAGCTCTTGAAATTAAGTTAAGTCCTTTTGTAAAAATGCAAGGGGGGCAGGGGGGAGGAGAAGAAAGGGAAGGGGAAAGAAGAAGAGAAAGGGAAAGTGAAGGAAAAATCCCTTTCAGATTATATAGATGCATATAAGAACCATAATGTCTATCAAGCCATATTCTGCCCTATAAGCAAACACACTGTGCTTATTGCAAAGCAGAAGAGCTACAAAGATTTTGCCCTCTACCTTTTTTGGGTTTAGGAAACCAAAGTAAAATAATTCAGACAGCTTTTTTGGTGCATAAAGCAACCCTTGGGTTTTTTTCTGTAACTCTCTTTAAATACTTTTGTCCGTTCATGGATCAGCATTTCGAAAAATCTTCTCTCTTCCTAATGATAGGGTTTCCTAATAATCGCACAGTACTTTTTTTCTGAAAATTACCCACTTTGACCATGAGTTCTTTTTGCCTTCTTCCTGTGTGTTTGTACAGAGCTTAGCATAAAAGGACTCCAAATCTTGCTGTGCTACTGATTGCGTTTGCAAAATTACTGAGCAATAATTAATGCAAATTGACATAAAATATATAGTAACTACACACAGTTCTAAAATGAAGTAGTTCAGGGCTCCAAAAATCTAGAGACTAAAAACAAGTATACAGAAAGAGCGACAGTTGAAAAGGTCTGTAGATTTCCTAGCCAGCCCCTGGTGGAAAGAGAACATACTGCTTAGGTCCCAGCAGCAATGTTGTTTGTGAGGCATTATCAATGAATCCTGAAGTGTAAAGAGCACATCCATCAAAATATAGATACATAGTTAAGCCGTTGTAACATTTCTTGGCTTATTTTTAAACTAAATGTTCTTCAATGATATTCTCTGGTCATAGAGCATGTGTAAAATTAAAATCCAAAGCAGAAAAGTCCACCTGTCACCAGATTCCTTTTATCAGAGCTGTTGTGAGATCCTCATAAGCCCAGAAGAAGGGTAACAATTTGGTGCCTCCCATTTGAGCAACCCTAGATGGCCAGATGTCAGCCCATCAATTGAAGCTGGTGTTGGCAGTCACTTAATCACTTGGGCAAGCACCTTCCTGAATGCAAGCAAGGGTATTCATCCCCCTTATGTCCCCAGAAGTTTTAAAATTTCACCCCTGAGCCTTGTTACTTAGTTTCCTGATGGAGTAGTGAGGTGATAGTCTAGGAACTAGAAGTTTGGTGCTCAACCCTTTTCAGGCTGCCAAGGAATAGCTAGAACCAAGATTGTCTGTTGTTAATCCTGACCGGGGGAGGGAAACCAGAATAAAGAATCATAGGCCAACCACTGGATTTCATTGCCTCTCTATTATGTAGGCTTTTGTATGATCACTCCCAAATAAATATTTTGCTTTTTACATAATTTGTCACGGATCACATCAAGATTTTCCATCCTCTGACTCTCCTTTAAGTGCTCATTCTTCAGGTCCCTATTGGAATGAGCTCAAACAAAGGAGTACAGGTCAGTCTGAAAGCAAGCCCCCCCACCAAGAAGGTTTGGATACAGATTATGATTTCAGGCATAAAATATGTTCAGTAAATCCACCTGTGTCACTGGATTTGCTTAGAGTACAGGGCCATGGCCTGACTCTTTCTGAGTCACCTTGTAGTTCAGTTAACCATTGACCAAAAAATTGGAAAAGCTTCGTCATGTTCTTGTTTTCTAACCAACTTGGAAACAACAAAAGATGTTAACTGTATGGTGATTAGAGACCTCTAGCAGGATTTTGCTTGCATTTCTCATAATTTCTAGTGTATACAACAGGAAACAACCTCTCATTCCCTGTTGTGATGGGCTCCAGAGGTTGTGAAATCCTCCAGAGTTTCAGCATGAGAATGTGGCAACTGCTAGCAGTACAGAGCTCAGACTCCTGGGCCTGAACCATGGTGTCAAGAAAGCTGAAACTTGGAGTTGCCCCTAATTGTATGGGAACTATTATATCCATTTTCTTATAGTCAGTGTTATCCACTCCAATGCCAAGACAAACAGGGAAAGCAAAGTCATAAAAAAAGACTCAAAGGTAAACAAAGTTCCCCCAGAAGCAATTTTAGACTCTGGATCTCACCCAGAACCCAAGATGCAGAGACCATGGGTAGATGTGTTCTCAAGAGGCTTTTTAGAGCAAATAAGTTGAAAAAAAACATGTCACCTTGAGGATGGAAACTTCAAAACAGGCATTTTCTCTCTTTCCATCCTCCTTCTGTCTTCACCAATATCCTCAGGCAGCTGGAAGAACCACCAGGGTGATCTCAGTGGTAAACAACGTCCAACATGTTTTTCCCCGCTTTTGATAATGAGTTGGTTTCATCAAAGCTTGGCCCATTTGGAGAGGCTCATGGGGAGTTCAGACCCACAAGGCTTCCTCCTTTGCAATGTGCTTTCAAAAGTTTCCAGGACAATGACATCATGAGAAAAATGCCTGTCTCATGTTGTCTAGACAAGTTTGGGGAGAGGTGTGCCTCTTCCCACTGCTCTGCTCCACTTCAGGTAGGTGAGTTGGACACAGAAAGCTCAGTTTTTCAGAAAACAACAGCAGCAGCTCAGATGTAGAGAGGTGCAATTACAGCCCTTCAAGAAGTGGCCTGATTTCCAGACACCTCAGACAGCTGACAGCATTTCCCTAAGATGCATGTATTTTTACAAACCTGATGATGTAAGTGAGACGTCTTGGATGCTGAGCACTTTTGTTGACATGACCTGTGGTTACATGAGCTACACCTTCGCTAGGCAGGGACCTAGTATGCAGGAGGTATTGCCACTGCCTGGAGCAGTTCCTTGCCATACAGTTCCTCCAGGGGTCCCTCCATTTGAATCAGCAGTTACCTCCCTGTTCCCCATCTAGGCTGCACTGCTGCTGAGATTGCAGCTCATGTTTAACTCTCCAACATGGAGTTAAATTACTTAGCTCAAATACCGGTGGCTGTGTAGCTGCAACAGTCTGGAGCTTGTCTGGGATGCACTGGAAGGTGGTGGCTTGCCCGCACTGAGCTCCACAATTGCTGCAGCTCATCCAAGTTGCAATGATGGTCCTCTGTAACAGAGAAGCTCAAGTCTTCATGGCAAGTATAGACAAAAGTGCATGTTCCCACCCCATGGATCTGGGGCTGAAGGTAAATCTGACTTTCCTGATGGTGGAAAGAGTGAAGCTAGAGTGGATATGCTTTGGAGGGCAGGGCTGGCTGCTTCTGCTGCCACGGGCAGGGGATAAGCGAGGGGTTAGGCAGAAACAGCTAGTGCTGGGATCAACACCACTTCTACAACAAACACAGTGCAGCTCTTTTGGTAAGTGAGAAGAATAGCATCTTTGGCTTTCCAAAGCTGTGGCACAGGTAAAGGAGGTGGCAGCCAGAGTGTGTTGCTGTAGGCAGCTGCCAGCTTTGCCTAAGCCCAGAGTCTACCCTGTGCACAAGTCTCCCACACATTACCAGCACTAGACGTGGCTAAGACCCTAGCTCAGATGAAAGTCCCCGAAGATTACACTTCTGACATGATGAAAGCAGATGTCACCACAATGGAAATCAGTGGGGTCTGTATATACAAAGGGCCAATTTCTCCTCTTTCATGTCTGCAGCCACACAGCCTGGGCACAGCTCACAGGACTTGTGCACACAGAGCAGAAAACACATCTGTAGCTCTAGATCCCTCAGAACTACACAGCAGTTTGAAGGACTGGAAACCACTGATGATACCAAGGCTTCTTCCAGTTGGGATCTTGCAACTGAGTTAATTCTCTTGCCAAGCAATTTTCACAGTCTCTGGCTGTGAAGAGGAGGAGCTGAAGAGCAATGTGGGTGAAGAAATCCAATGCTCTGGGCCCAAAACTGGGAGATGTAGACGGCAGCATTCCCACTCTACTGCAATCCCTCCTCCCTCCAAGGTTGGTCAAGTCACTTCATTTTTCCTCAGTTCTCCAGCTGTAAGGCAAGGACAGTAACACTCACTCCATAAGGGGAGATAAGCGGTCAGTAATAACTTTTTCTACAGCCCTGCTCTATGTGCTGAGCTGAATCAGATCCAGCAGTGGTGGGGAGCAAGAATCCAGTAAATAAGACTGTTGCCCTTTGAAAAGGCAATATTTGCCTGTTTTGCGCAGCATCTCCTCTCACTCCATTCCCTCTCCCCAGCTGAGTTGTCTGTTTCCCTCAAGGCAGTAGGCTGCAGATCCCCTGCAGGGCTATCCATACAATGGTTGCTTTTTTTTCTGACTGCCACTGTTGTTTTCAGGTAGCTATCTTTTCTGACTGTCTGGTGTCATCATAAGTCAGTTAAAGCCTGCCATCACGCCTGCCTGGTCAGGACTGGCTTTTTCCATATATATTACTTTTGCAACATTTAATTTCCTATTTTATAGCTAGTCATTTGTAGTCATGTTGCAACCCTTTCCATTTAGTTTTGGGTCTAACTACCCAGATCAGTACTGTATCATCTGTATTTTATCACTTCACTGTTCATGCCTTTTTCTGGAGGATCATTTCTGAATACCCTGAACCATGGTCCCAGAAGGATTCTTGGAGGACCCTGTGGGTAACCTCCCTCTATTGTGAAAGATGACTACTTGAGCCTATTCTTTTTCCCTGTTTCCTTTAACTTGCTGTTAATCTATGAGAGGAGCTTCCCTATTGCCCCAAAATAGTATATTTTCATTAGTTAGTCTTTGTAAACATTCTTTCGGAAATTCAAGTGGTTTAGGTCTGCTAGATTACCTTCCTCCATGTGCTTACTGACTCTTTAAAGAACTCTGTTAGATTCATGGGACTTGCTTTCCCTCTACAAAAGCCATGTGGCCCATTATATTGTTCTTATGTATATTAATTTCCATTTATTTTTATGGAACTTTATGAAATCTGTCTGGAACATTTCCTAAAGGCTGGTGTCATATTTGCCCCATTCAGGAGCTTATCTAAGTCTTGGGGTACCCCTCAGATCAGCATCCCCATTTGAGTTTATCGCAGACTGCAGGGTGAATGCCAGCTCTTCTGCATCATTACTCCTCTCTTCTGAATCCTCTTCTTCTGATGCTCCCCTTTGAGCATAAGAGCTGGGTCTGGTATGAGAACTGCCCACATGGGTCCTGCTGCACCCAGAAACAGTCATTTATGGAGGTCTGACTGTAATATCCCCATAACACTCTTTTAAAGCATTTGTCCCATCAACATGGGGATACACAAAATTCCCTTTTATCATTGTGCTTTCTTCCTTTGCAGCTTCTTTAATTCCCCTTAGCATTTCTACAGACACCACCAAAATCTGAACAGGCTGATCAATACTGCATCATAGCCCCACTAGTATTAATTGTCCCTAATGAGACCTCCACCTCTCTAGAGTTCCGGTAAATAGAGACTCTGTGGTAGGTGTTGATGCGATTAGCTTGTTTCCCTTATTTGACATTACATTTTCTGTAATATAGAGGGCCACCCCCCAGAAGCACTATCATATCTGTCTTCCCAACCCCTGGGTGGTAAATTAATGTTGTCATTCATATTTATCCGTGAGTAAGTGCTCTGAAATGCAGACAGCTGAGGGGCCCCAAATGTTAGCCTAGACCATAAGCTCCCCAGGGCAGAGATGGCATCTTTACTGCGTATGTAACCAAGCTGTGCAACTTTCCAGGCTTTACTACTTCACTCGGTGAAGGGATTTGGCTGAACCACAATGTTCGAAGATTAAGTTGTGTAAATTTTTCCAATTCTCCAGGTTTCACTCAGCCAGCTCCAACAAAAAAGCTCATGAACCTCTGGGAGCCTTTTGATGAACCTCGGCCGAATTTGCGGATGGTCACTAAAACATAGCCCCTGATTTATTTAACAGAGCTTCTGGGTTTGCAGCTAAAGTTAAAATGTGAGTTCTTTCATCAGAGGCTCTCAAATCAAACTGGGGTTTCTTAAAGCACCATGTCTTAGTGATGATTCTGATCCACATATGTATTTTGCCATTCGGGTCGACACTCTGTCAAGAACAGATATTAACACATGTGGTTCTGCCTCTGCCTCCCGCAACACAGTGCTACACTTTGTTAACTTTCTCCAGACCCAGAAAGACTATTCTTTGCTTGGATACAGCCACAGCATAGCATGGACAGATCACTTTCAAGTGACTCCTTTATCTTTCACAATGTTTTTTCCTAACATCTCTTTTCCTATGGATGAATCTGCTTATACAAAGTCAAAGCTTTGAACATGTTTTATTAGTTAACAGAAAAACTCAACATAGTTAAACTATGCTGTAAGCTTCTTTTCTACCCCTCTTTTCCACTACAGAGGGAGAACAAAGGTTCTGCCCCAGGAAGGCGGAAGGTGGAGGAGAAGGAGGGACCCATGGGGCTGGCTGTGAGGCTGTAGTCCTGCTCTTCCTGCAGGTGCTGAGGAGGGAGGGAGGGACAGAGGGAGGGAAGGAAAGAAGGAAGGAAGGGAGAGAGGGGGGAAAGGAAGGAAGGGAGGGAGGGAGGGAGGGAGGAAAGAAAGGTAAGGAGCAAGGAAAACAAGCAATATCACACTATCCATAAGGGTGGGTTAATGGGAAGGAATCCACATGTGAAATTTCTTCATGAAACCTCGAATTCATTGGAATAAAAAGACAAAACATAAAAACTACTTAGATATAAAGTAAGCACTGCCATTAAACAAGCTATTTGCTCTGGCATGAACTGCTATCATTCACAGGCATTTGTCTCATTTTCAGAAGGTCCAGGACCCTTGGAAGAAAGAGAAGACTAGTCCCACAGAGACTTTGTGTCTTCCTGTGACATGTGGGAGAAAATGTTACCACTTTTAGATTCTGTAGATGGAGGCTAGTGGAAGGCAGGAAGGAGATAGGTATCTTGTAAGAAGATAAAATAATCTCCTGTGTTCATTTCTGCTGAACATAGGAGCATTGACCTGCTTTTCTAAGCCATTGGGTTAGTACGGGCCGAAAGCTCTTGGGGAGGAGCTGGTGGTTAAGTGGCAGAACAAATATGTCGATTCATAGTTCATGCTACAGTGTGTTAAACAGCTCTAAGTAGCTTGAGGACTGCCTGAAACACAGCCCATGGCTGTCTGTCTTGTAACAGTTCATCTTTTATGGCCAATTGCCTACTATGAAACAGAACATTTATGGCATGGCCCAAATAAAGAGGCAAGTGATTCATCCACATCCAAGATTTTAAAAGACAGGGCTGAGGGGCTGGTTGGGTTTTAAATTATAAAGAAAAAAAAAAAAAAAGGCATGAAAAGATCAGGTGGTGTGTTTTGATTGATATCGGAGGCTGAATTCCCCAGCAGAAGATGTACAAACAATACCCCAGTACCTGTCTTATTTTCCACTTCTTCCCTTCCTACAGCGCTTTCCCCCTGTCATCTCAAGAGTCACAACTTATCTAAAAGGTGGGTCACAAAACTATCCGTTTTGTGACACAAAACGTCTAGGTTTGGATATCTCAAGCAACACGGTAAATGTCACATGAAGCAAGGAGAGTCAGCATGAGACCAATGCAGTACTTAAGTCTCATCTCATCCCTCAGGAAAACACAGGTGCAATTCAAAATGTGCAAAACTTTCCACCATCCAGGACAGAAGTCAATTAGTGAAGGCAATCGGGACTGAAAATGTTACTGCCCCCACCTCCAGACACAGAGCAATGGTGTTTCTTCTAAAATAAAATGGTAACAAAGCACCTCTAAACACACAAAAGCTCTTAAAAGACCAACGAAGTTATTTCTGAACGCAGTCTACAAGCCCGGATTGCACCGCTTCCAGAAGTTCCCCTTCATCTGGCTGCTGCCTCCCCACTGTGCACCTGCCTTTCCCCTTACCCTGTAAACAAATTACTTTCCACAAGCCAGGGCATATTTTCTTCCTGTTTTAACCCATGACCTAAAACCTTGTGATGGAGCTGTAAAAGCTTTTTAATGAAATGATCAGAGGTAAAATGACATGGTAATAATATACCCATCCTACACTACGTGTCTTATCTGAAAAACAATCACCCACATCATAAGGAAGCTCAAACAGCTGAAAATCCAGCAGATGATAGAAGGTCTGCCCAAAGATGCCGGGCTAAGGTCTGCAGAGACATTGGCGTGGGAGTGAGGCCCAAGTGCAGAAAAAAGCATGACTGTCTCAAATACCAGCAGTTTTTGCCTTTTTCCCCTGGCATCTTTTCCAAAGATCTACAGAGGGGAAGGTCACCTCATGTCAGCAGCACGTTGTTCGGGTGCTGGTGCAAAGAGCTTCCCTTTACCAAATTTGGGAGTCTCAGCACTGCTTTACTCATCCTCAGCCGGCTTGCGTTCTGCTGTTCAAGGCTACCTATCTGTGCACATGTTTATGCATATACTGCACGCCTCGATATAGTACCATATCTGTTTATTTCCTAGGTACATGGAGGGAAGTAGCTGTATTAGACTAGGAGCTGCAGAGTGAGACTGGCAAGTGCCGTCAATGCTGGGGATACAGAGACCGTGACTGAAACAAGAAGTTTTGCTGCAGGTCAGAGATGCCCATGCTCAGACTGGAGAGGAATAGTCAAGGTTACTCATTTTCAAGTGCTGGCTTCTGCCCATGTGCAGGAATGTGTCACAGCCACCACTGCAGGGAAGAAAACATGACCATGGAAACCGATGCAGTGTTTTGAGAACAAAATGTTCCAGTGTGTTTGGCTTGTGGTCCCTTGTGCCACAGTCTGACTTTGGGGCTTTCTTTAGTCAATCGAGGCTGTAAAAAGTACATTTGTGTTCTCCTACCAAAGGGTAAAGAGGTGGCTTCTCCATCTCAAAGGGAGGGAATTTATGAAATACCAACATTAAGCAATGCCCCCCATTGGAACCATGCAAGGCTTGAACTTCAAATACCCTGTAGATATTTTAATCAGCTCTTATTTAAAATTATTATGGCACCTATTTTTGCTTCTTATTAGGTCTTCTCTGCAGATAAGTATGATTTGGTGGACACTTTGGTGGGATCCTTCCCACCCATTCCAATACCTGGTATTATCTAACCCCTCCTAAAGGGGAGATTTAATATTCATAATAAGAATATCCAGATGGCACTAAGGTAATTAACAATAAGGGACAGCATGCTTCAAGACAGGCCAAATTCTAGTTGCCTGAGGTCTTGGAGAAAAAAGAAAAGTCTTTAGAAAGTTAGCCCAAAAATTGTCCATAAATTATTTTTTTCCCAGTTTCTTATGAAGCAGTAGGCATTGGACACCACCCAGTTTGTTCATCCAGCTAGTTCATCAGATCTAGCACAAGGATTCCTACAGTCAGAAACCAGGCAAACAAGTAGAAGCACCTCAGGACCCAGGGAAAAACCAAAGGCTGGCACCACCGTTCACTCTAATGCTTATTGTTGCCTCCAGGAGGTACTGAGTCTCAGCTCAAGGACTTTCACTGCAGGAGGAATTCAAGATCAGATCTTTGGAATGGTGCAAGAAGGATAATTAATGTCCCTTGAATTTATTAAGAAATATTTATAAGTACAAAATGCACAGAAATCAAAACTGCACCTGAATTGCAGTTTAACCTTTTCCCTTTTCTGCTCTGTGCCTCATCCCCCAGCCTTCCTTCCTGCTCCCGTTCACCTGCTTTATTACCTTTATCAGCTTTGCCTTCCACCCTACATACCCGGGGAAGGCCTGCTGGCCCCTCTTCAGACCCCCTCAGTCCCGTGCTTTTCCTGGGTCACCTTCCCTGCACCTCTGCTCTCACGCTCTGTGCTGAGCACAGACAGATCGGAGCTGTCATCTCTGCCAATGACAGCGTTGCCCTGGATCTGCACCATGCGTAGGAGATGCTGATGTGGCTTTTGAAGCCTGCCAGCACATCACAGCCACTCTGCTGCCAGCCATGGAGAAGCAGAGGTGGCCTCGCACAATGTCCCCACATCTGGCTGCTTCCTGCGATGCCTTTAATTCCTCCTTCAGTGGAGGGGATTTGAACAGAAGGTGACTGACTGTAGATCCATTGAGCTTTGCAGTAATACCCTGCATCTTTGTTAGTTAATTTGTCCATTAACTTCTTTCAATAGCTATCTTCCTGATCTTACTATTTCAAAAATAGATAATTTATAATTCTTTTGCCAAATGTACAGAAGAACGCAGCGCAAGCTGTTTATGAGGGAAGTTGGCTGTTGCAAGAAATGTCACAATTTTACATTTTCAATGTTTTCATAGGAATTGCCATCTCAGAGCAGCCTGAAGGCCTGGCACTCTCTTGTCCTGGCTCAAAAATGTCAGGTACTTCAGAAGAAGGTGCAGTAAGTGACATGTCAGCTATAATCCTCAGGTCTCCACATAAAGAAATTGTCCCAGGTTCCAAAGCATAGAGTCTAATGTCTTGGCCACAAAAATGCCATTATTAATTATCATGATAATGCATTTCCTTGGTGTCCTTTTAATGTATAACAGGAAAGCAACTACCTAAAGCATCAGTGAGTCTGTTAGAACATCAGAAGTTAAAGCAAGACCCTGATGATGGTTATTTGTCCTTTAGCTTTGGGGCTTAATTTCAGCTGGCTACTTCAGGTACTTGATCAGGTTCTTTTCAAAATTCTTATTTTGAAATTAAAAAAAAAAAAAAAGGAAATCTAATTAGAATTTTTCCAAATAAATTTATTAAATGGATTTCATATACTTGGCTATCTTGAATTGATCTAATGCTGCTGCAGCAGAGATACTCTGTACGTGACAGTCCTCCTTTTTCCCCAGGGAGTGTGGCATGGAGAGCAGGTGCTCTCTGCAGGGAAATGGCAGTGCCTGTTTCAGCAAGGCAGCGCTGCTCCTCTCCAGCAGCACCACACATGGCTTGGGATGGCCCACTTCGGGGATGCCTCTCCTCAGTCCCTGACCACCACTTCTGCTGAGGCAGGCTGCAAAGCACACGGGGATGCGCTGCGTTGCTCCCTCTGATCACTCGCTCAGCAGGGAAGGACTGATGCACTATAGCAAGCTCAAGAATTTCATGGCCTCTTTGGGCAATGGCTATCATTTCAGGGGCTTCTCAAGAGGAAAATGCACTAATTTCATGCAGATTCTGGAAAGAAGATAAATTTCACAACTCTTCTTCCCAAGAGGCATGAAACCCATCAGTCATGAAAAACAGAGCCCTGTCACTGCTACGCTGGAGACTCCCTCCGAAGATGCAGTCTGTTCAGGTTGGAAGCGTCACATAAATTTACACGGCACAAACTGCAACCTCTACAGGTCATAGTACCAGACGGGCGAATTTAGCCTCTGCTGAGGAGTCCTTTCATATTCAAATCTTCACCGTCTTCTTATTTTATCAGGTATGTCTTTACATCCCTTCCCTTCAGTTACATCAGCAGGGATTCACCCCACCTGACATACGGGGTCAAAAGCTTGGGAGCCCCCCTGCACGATCCCTGTCCCGTCAATGGAGAGAAGCCAGCACCTCCACAGGGAGAGCGGTCACCCCTTCCCCAAGCTCCCCTGTCCCCATAGGGCACGCTCCTCAGGAGGAACTCTCAGATGAGAGTGCTCATCTCTGCACTGGCCGCAGACACCTCGCTCTGCTCAGGGTCCTGTCTCAGCAGTGAGTATTGTTATAGGTATATGGAGATGAGGATGCAGTTAAACAGGGACTTCATGATTCTCAGACCTAAGGGCTCAAACTCGTAGTAACCTCTGTGATTTTTTATATTGCTCTTCATCCCCAGACAGCAAATCTTATTTTGTTCTGGGCTGTTCCTAATTTTGCCAGATGGACTACAGCTAGAGCAGTCAGCAAGGCAGTAAAAGACCATCACCTTGTGCTGAAGACTCTAGCCTATTTACTTCTCCCAGCTCTCTAGGAAGGCCACATGGACATGTACAAGACCAGGGAAATAATGTGACATTCACAGATGTAAATTTGTCTTCTCTGTTGGGAAATATTAGTGCTTTCTGTCGTGCCAGGGCACTGCAGTCACACCCCCATGCCCCATTTCCGCCCGTGGAGCAAGGACCTTCAGCCTTGCCCCACAGTGGCCAATGTGCAGAAGAGGCATTTTCTTCTTTGACAGATACCAATAGCTGGAAAAGGGAAAGGCTGTTATTCACCAGCATGAGGAATAAGTCCAATACAGTAAAACCTCAGGAAAAGTTTTGTTTAGAGGAGTGAATCCTAGGACTGACTAGGTCTGGGCAGACCATTTAGCTGAGTACTAGCACTGCATAAGTGAGGGGTTTTTTTTAGTTCAGATGCCAACATGAAATTTGGGCTAAGCTAAAATTAATGACTTGGCATCAAGCTAAAAATTTTGAAGTTTTGAGGGAACAACGGAAAAGCTGTCCATCTTTTGTTTTGTTCCAGCTCCAAATGCTTCCTCCAACTCAAAGTGATTGGGAGCTATTTATTTTTTTCCCACTTTCATTTTTTAACTTGTGTCTCTCTTTGTTAAACTGCATTACAGTTTTACACATCTAAAATGATTCATATAATTGAAAAAAAGACGTAAAAAAAAAAGTCCTATTTTGATATTTTGTGAGTTTTTGAATCCAGTTTTATTCAGCTGAAACAATTTTGGTCCTTACAGAACTCCCTTTTCTCCATAATTTACCATTTGAAGAGGCAGCCCGGGTTCACTCCACTAAAAACAATGCATGCCATTTTCTCTGAGAGAACAACAGATGATCTCTGTCTGTCAAACAGTTTCTGTCTGGCAACAGAGACTTTCAGAGGCTGGTTTAGAAGAGCAGGATGCCCTTCTGGTGTCAGGCATATCTGACTTGATACCTCCATGAGAGCATGGAGTGCCAGGAGACCATCAAAGCAACCAGCAACCCCATCAGGAGTAAGCAGGCTATGCAAAGAAGCCAACCTGTTGCATCAGTTTAATTCATTGCTGCCTGAAAGGATGGGTACAGGGCAGTTGGGAAGAGAAGGGGCAAGACAAAGATCATGTTTAAAAAACTACCTAGACCTGTTGGAAATAATCAGAGGTTTTTTCTCCAGTGGATTATACCCACTATGTGTCTCTGCCCCAGCCTTTTCCTGAGCTGAAGCCGAGGGATTTTTCCATATCCCCAAGGAGTGTGTTAGAAAAGCAGTGTTTATGTTAAGGGACTTCATTAACATTACGAGTTAGGCTGTAGTACCCAGAGACTATCATGGTCTGAGCAGGACGGCGCAAAGGAGCCCTTGTTCGTTTGCGTCATTGGCCCAAGCAGCCACCAGGCTGAAACCTAACCCTGGTTGCTTGCCTTCAGGGGAAAAAATAAGAAGGGTAAAGTAAACAAGGCCCCTGTTCAGCTTTCCTGAGCCTAGATGGGAATTGCATGCAATTATACATCAAAACTCAGAGCTGACTCTGAGCAGGCTCAGCTCTGCTCTGCTGTGGCTGTGACCATGTGGAGAAAACCCATGCCCGCAGCTTGCAACCACTCTGGCCAGCCACCTCCATCATGGGCCATGAATCCAGGAAACTCTTAAGTATATGCTTAAATCTACCGTTCCTCAGGACAGCACTGATTTGACACCAGTGGGGCTTAAAAGCAAGCATGAGGTTACAGGCTTTCCTGAACGCGCTTGCTTTACCAAGCCTAGGTCTTAGCCATTCATGATTCTATCCTGATGACAGCTGAGGTTTGGGTTTTTTTGCCTGAAGAGCTCCCCTCCCGCCTTGCATTCCCGATCCCCCCGCTCCCCTCTCCATGACGGCAAGCTCAGCTGTGCCATCTCCCCTGCACGCCTGCCCCTGCCGATTCATCCCGCTCAGCGAGCTCCAGCACGTCTCCCCCTCCTGCAGCCACACTGACCCCGTCCTCCTGCAGCACTGGCTGCTCAGCCACCTCCATTCCCGTGGAAATGCCTGGGGGTGATGAACAGTCACTTGCCTGCAGCTAAAGCCCCCCCGAGCACCCAGCTGGGGCTGCATCCCCCTCCTCTGCATCTGCTGGCCACGGATAGCATCGGGGTGGGGAGCCACAAACAGGAGCAAGGGTTTTCTGCATGTTTGGCCATAATTTGAGGGATGATGAACATGTACAGAGTTACATGAAAAATTGTTTATATGTGCAGAAATGCCCCCGGGGCTCTCCTGTCCAGTGCCTGGATGCATATCGGGGTGCTAAGAGTCGGACAGCCGTCTGCCGTCCCACGATCCCTGCCTGGCCCCAGCCTGCTGGGGCACACTGCCCATCCCTGAGCAGCTCACTTCATCCCCGCCACCTAACCAGCGATCAGCTGCAGCCTCTCCGCATTACAGTGGTGCACACGCCAACTCCCCGAGCCTCCCGTGAAGGAGAAGGCACAGACCGACAGGGGAGAGAGGCAGCAAAAGGCATTGCAGGGTGCAGGTGCACTGGGGTCCCCTGTGCCACCCCATCCCCTCCTGCCCCACCGGCAGAGAACCAGGGCTCCTGCTGCCTCATCACTTGCCAGACACAGGGCCTTTTATGCACCCCCCTAGGACCCTAAAGCCCCTGCTCCCTTAAAGCAGCCTATTTTCTAGCCTGTCCCTCATTCTTGGGAAAAGATGACTGATTTCCACCTGCCCTGTGAGTTTTAAAATTTCCCCACCTCTCAGCAAATCAACTGCATGCAACCAGCGGCAGTGTGTCAAACAAAAGCACTCCTGTCCTTGTCTTGTAGTCTCTGATATTATTTTACGTGAGTATAACGAAGATCTTCAAACATGGGCTCGCAGAATCTAGATATGCCTGTGCTGGCTGTATTTTATTTAGATGACAGTAAAATTTAAGCTTCAGATTTGAAGCAACTGCTGAAGCAATACAGCCTTATTTCACCATAAATTTCTCCTCCTTCCCAATACTGTGTAAGCCAACTAGGAAAGCGCTTCTGACCAGACAGGGTTCCACATGTGTCCTCCTCTCCTCTCCTCTCCTCTCCTCTCCTCTCTTTTCACAATTCATAATGGTGCATTAAATTAATAGTAAATGTGCATAGAAGTTTTCTGGGCAGCTGTATGACAGCCACATTAACACCAGATGAGCCCAAAATTGTTTATTGTTATTACAGTGAATACCGAAGTGGATTAAGAATGATTGATCGGACACTTATTGTGACTTGACCAAATATATACATATTTAATAATAGGATGTTTCAAAAGAAGAAAGAGAAAAGCTGGCAGAAGAGAAATTCAAATGTATTTGCCTCTCTCTTTTTTGTTTGTTTAAAAAAAGAACTAATTAGCAGAATTATGTGGCCAGAATTCGAAAGAAACAAAAGCGTTTGCTATGTTTAATACCGCTGCGCTAACCCAAGGTGACACCTACAGAAATAACTTGGAAGTGTCACTTGACAATCAATCAATTCCTTATGGTCACAAACCCGTCTGAAAAATCGTAGCACCGAAGGTATTAATAAAACTAATAGGGCATTTAAAATCCTGGTGAAAGACAGAACCGCGTTGGGCCGGGAGGAAGGCAAGAGCAGAAGTGCTTTGCCTGGTATCGCCCGCGCTGCCGGCAGTGAAACGCGCAGAGATTCGCCGCGTCCCCCGGCGGGGAGTGCCCCCGCATCGCGCTCGCCCGGGGAAACAAAAAAAGCAGGAACCCTTATTGAAAAGATTATCTTTCACATCAATAATCCCCCTCTAAGAGTTCTTTATTAGTAAACCCCATGGCAAAACCTGACATATTTACAGCTTGCAGTAAACTTTATGTATCTGCAACAATATTAATAATAAAGAGCTGGTGACCACAGCAAATCATTCCGGCCTTCAAAATGATCAAGTGAAAGCTTAATTGTACTGAAAAGAGAGAGCCCTGACAAGTTGGAAATCCTTCCCACACACCCTTTCTAAAAAAGAGAACTTTACCAAGATGAAAAAAGTGTGTCAGAGGATTGGAAACATAAGAATACATATTTTTTTTAAAAAAAAAAAAAAAGCCCAAGTCTGATATCACAGGCTGAGCTGAGACAGAAACCTGATCTTTTACATGGAATGGGCAACATTTGGGTCTGTTTTATGTGAATTGCTCCAAGCTGTTTTGGTTAGAAATGTATAGATTTTAAGGTAAGGCGTACCGTATAGGCAGTGCAGGTCATTCCCACTTTTGGAAGACGTTCCCCATTACTTTTCAGCTGACAAAAGGTAGGGTCCGAACTTTTCTTTCTTTGCTGAGTATCTTATTTGCTTTAATGCTGAGCTGGATTTGGCAAGAGAGCCACTTGCGTTTTGCTGCCTGATTGTGCTTTCAACACTTTCTTGTTCCCCTTCTCCCTCACTCTTAAGAATTATCTCATTTTAGTCACCAACCTGCAGAATTTTTATTTTCCTTGCTTCTTCTGCTGTTACCAAAAAAAAAAAAAATTATGTTATTTCTCAATAATTCTACAAACTTGTCTCTGCTGGGGAAAATGGGAAAAATTGTGCTCTTCAGAATAGTATTCTGGAGAAGATAAATCTGAAGAGCTCCAACTGGTTTTATTTGCCTTTCATTTTAAACAGAACAAGAGTCAAGTAGGCTTTGTTTCTTATTAGACAGCGTTCACATTTATGCATTCTTATTATGACTTCTTCGCTAAAAAAATGGAACAATACCTTCCTGTTTTGCCAGTCAAAAATATTTCATTATCTTTATTTTACTTGACATAATAGTTTGTGAGTATCTTTATCCTGACTGAAAAAGACAAATATTCATGGTTAAGAAAAGGCAACTGGAAATGCCAAACACAGCATAAAAATTTTTATAAGAATTGTGACATCTTCCAGGATGTTTTCTAAAGAGTCTGTTTTTGCTACAAAAAATATCAGACTTAGCTGCATTTTTATTGTTTTAATTATTTAAAGCTATATTTTGACGGCATCATATTTCTTGCACATGTATGTTAAAACAAGGGGGAGAAATATTGCAATTTATTTTTGAATGGCTGATATGTCGTATATGTTGATTCAAAAATTACCACTGAAAAACATAACAAGAAAGCTATAAAACTCTCTTTAATATGTTATGTATTTATGCTGTGCTTACTTGTCACATTTTGGCTAATAATTATGAAGCCTTTTAAAATGAAAACAAAATGTCTTGACCATGATGTTGCAATTACGCGCAGCGCATTCGTTCCCGTTCCAGAATGACTCCCTGCTTTATTCTGCTCTGATAATCACACAGCGATGGCTTTGCTGCGCGGTAATTTATTTTTTGTCTTCGGAGGATTTCTCCTCTAACAAGAGTTGGCATTTGTACAGAAGCGTGTGTACAGACAAAGAACTACAAATACAGGTCGCTCTGTCCCCATGTACGTATATACATAGTAAAACTGACGGGCAGCAGGTATAGCTAAGTTTTACAACAACAAGAAGAAAATCCTTCAGGAACCCACTCCATTAATTCTCTGCCTTCGAGCCGTACTGTTTTACCATCCAGGCTTGTGCGTTTGGCACACAAACTTCCTCTGAGTTTGTCCCTTCAGATTTTCCTCTGGTTTAAACGTGGGGTTTTTCTTCCTCCGAGCATGGGGTCAGATCTTATTTGTTCGGTTGGTTTGTGTCATCGTTTGTCACAAGCCATATTTTCACTACACCCGTTTTGCTGCTCTACAATGTAGTTTTAAGCGCGTGTATGTGGTGGGGCAGTGGCTGCTGGGTGACTTGCTTTCGCCCTCGACTATCTTCATAAAAAAAGACAGAGATTTTGTACAAAGGAGGAGGGAATCATTTTGCTTGAAAATAAAATAATGCAAGCAGCAGAGATCTGCTGCCTACTGCCTCCAAGAAGTTACTAGAAGAGACTTGAGAAAAAGCTTTAGCTATTTTTGCCTTGTGATTCTCTTTATTTTTATTGTCTATTATTATGGAGAGATACATCTGTCCATAAATAGATTGGATTACTTGCTTTTCTAATATAGCTCTGCTAATTAAATCAGCCTCGAAAAAGAAATATTTTCTTGTCACATCTTCAGCTTAATTGCCTCAAACTTGGAATCAAAAATTGGTTTAATTTCAGCACAGTGGGAAAACTCATATTTTAAAAAAATAAAGTATCATTCTCTAAAGTTGTTGTTTTTTTCCTTTGGCCCGTTAAGCTTTCTAATAATCTTGAATTGCCTATCTGGCAATTTTTAAAGACGACACCACTATAAACACGGCTCTTTCTGTATACGCATGCACACGCACATGCACACTCACATATATATATTCTAAAGGCAGGTTATAAACTGCACTAAGTTGGCAGCTGTCGGGAAGGTTATTTGTGGAGCGAGCACTTTAGCCTAGGGACGTAGTGGGCTCTTAATAATAAGCAAGGGGGGAAAAATTAATGTTTTCTTTAAATTAAGACTCAAACAGAATTGTTTTAATGAATATCTAGAGCTAGCAGAGGAACTCACAGGCTTCGGTTTGCTCCCACTCTAACAAAATTTCCTTTGTGGTTTTCACTGTAAGATCAAAAGGAGCCAATTAACTTTTCTATAAGATAAACAAACGGGGAACTAGAAATATCCCCGCGAATGATGCGGCTGGCAGGGTCCCGCCTTTTGTTCTTTCCCCTTTTTTTGTTGTGTTTTTTTTTAGTGCCATTGCCCCCATTGCCGGGGAAGGGACGCAGGGGTGCCCCCCGCGCTGGGGTCGGCAGGGACCCGAGCGGAGGCTGCCCGGCTGCGCGGGCTGGGGAAGGCAGCCCAGCCTCGTCCCGCCAGCAGCAGCCCGGCGTGGTGGGATGGGCGCCCGCTTCCCCTCTCTTGCGCCTTGGGGACGGCGGCCGGGGCACCCTGACGGCACCAGCATGGAGCAGCCCAGGGCAGGATGATGTGCAGCTCGCCCCAGGCGCACCCCAAGCTTTTAGATGCGAGATGCTCCTTAGCACTCCAAGGAGGACAATATAAACTGAGACCACCCTGTAACAGGGGAATGGGAATTATTTCTTCACCCTCACCAGCTGCGGTCTCTCCCCGACCCGCTGGCTTCGACAGGGCCCACCTAAGCTTGGGAAGCCCGCACAGGCGTAGGAGCGCAGGGCTGAGGGGCCGGGGCACAGCTCGGCCGTGCTGCGCACGCCGGGGACGCGCCAGGGAAACCCTGGGTAGGTTGGAAACGGCAAGTTCACGGCAGACCCAGGGACCCAGAAGAAGGAGCGAGAGAAGGAGAAACAGAAAACTTTCAACTAAACCCTCTTCGGTTTTCTTCACACATCATAAAAAAACCACCAACACAAAACCAGGCAGATCCTCACCCCTGTCTTGCAGGTAACCAGGAAAACTGCTCTTTCTAATTTTTTTTTGTCACGGGTTATTTGCTTTGCTCCCTAACACTACCTTGTTCCAACCGTTAGCCATGGAACAGCTGCACTGCTCTCCTGGGTGGGGGAACAGAGCCCTCGGGAGCATGCCTCTCCATTGGGAGTGCCAAACCATCCCCGGCTCCAGGGAGCAGCCACCGCTCCCCGCCATCCTCCAGGCAGGAGAGCCTGGCCGGCTCCCTGCACCTCAGCAAAGTCAGTCTGGTTTTAGGGAGCACCAGCTGTACTAATAAATACAAATAACAGAATGAAATCACCTCCCCTAGGAAAAAGAGAAGGCTTTCTGGACCTCAGCAGTTATGTTTAACTGAAGTGGCCATTTTATCTTTGAAAGAGCCACTGAAACAGTGTCCCACGGGTAGGACAGAAGGCTGCTCATTTTTGAAAAGCGGATACGTCAAGAAGGTGGTGAGCTGCACTGGTGCCAATGCTTTGCTCCCAAGGTAGCTGGGTCAGAGTTAGCTGAAGTACCTCTGATCTTCACCACCTCATGATATGGGAAGAGGGCTCAGGGGTGCTGGTTTGGAAACAACGAGGCTATGCCTCCAGCCCTCCCAGCCCCAACAGTATTCCTGCATGGGAAAGCGGCTCGCAGGTCAGGCATCAAAATTTTGGGGTGCAGAAGCCCCCAAAAGTTTCAGCGGGCACAACCTGTTGCCTTCGGCCATGGGGTCAGAGAGCCTGGTTTTGGAAGGCCAAGCAGGTCTTGAAAGTCCCTGTGATGTGATGTTCTTCAACGTTAATTGCCTTGCAGTGTCAGAACTAGAGATAGGAGCAAACTCAGTAGTAGTGGCACTGAACTCCTTAGCTCTCAGGCCAGATGCTGCAGTCGCCAGCACCATGGAAATCCTGCAGACAGACAGACTGAAAGATGCCAGGACACAGGTGTGAATCGCACACTTTATCACTGTATAAATATCTCAAGATACTTCCAAACGTCTGAATAACACAGAAATGCAGCCAGCTCTGGGACGGAGGGCAGCAGCCAGCAAATGGGAGCAGTACAGAGTAACGGCAGGATGAAAGGAATTGGCAGGCTCCCACTCACACCGACAGGCATCCATGGCGTTCAGTGTCCATGCAAAACTATCTCCTCCCTCCCAGTAGCACCAGAAAACTGCAGAGTGATCCCCATCTGCATGCCCTCCTTCAGCGGTGCCAGCCCCAGGTCCTTTCCCCTCTTCCCAAGTGCCACCCTGGGAGCAGCGAGGCATGCCTGCCACCCCGGGGACCACAGAACCTTGCTGGCTTTCATTTCACATGCCACAGCCTCGCTAAACAAATCCAGAGAGGAAGGCAGTTTTCTAAGGGATCTTTTTGTGCTGCCGCAGACTTGCTCCTGCCCATGGAGTTCAGGAGCACAGAGAGGGCTGGGCCCAGCAAAGCGTTTCTGCACCTGGGGAGTGTGCAGGGTTGCCCAGAGAAGAGCGCTCCGAATCCATGGGGCAAAGCAACCCACCGTCCTTATGCAGCGAGTGCTTTGGGGAGAGGGGGAAGTGGGGTGATGACTGCATCTGAGTGAATAGATTGCTGTTTTAACCCCCAAATGGGTTTCATTACTAGCCTGGATTTTTTTTTTTCCCCCCATTCCAAGGGGCACCTAATGGTTTCTTGGGTTTTTTAGAACAGGCTTTCCTGATCGTGTCACCAGTAAGTGAAATTAAGAGTCTCTCTCCCCCCACTCCCAACCCCCACATCTTCCTGCCAGATCCCTTTGGTAGGGAAGGAGAGTTAGCAATATTCACAGATCCCAGTCATTAGGCCTTTCCTGCGTAATTTTTAAAATGCACGAAGAGAAAGGGGAGGCGGGGGGGGATAAAGAAAAACCCCTTTATTGTGCTGAAGCTCATAAATTCACTGCGGGATGATTTATAGCAGCAGAGCGTAGCACCTAACTCAAGTCAATGCAAGAGGTTAATATGAAAGGTTAAGGAACTCGGTTCTGGCTGATTTATGGTTGGTCTGTCGGCTTTTATCCTGACCACAGCCCTGCAACTGTAGCTTGGGACTCTACAAAGCACAAGAGGGGGTGGTGGTGTTAAAAAAATAATGTGTATTTAGACATTATCCCTGCCTATAAAATAAAGACCCCAAAATGCTTAAATGACCAAGGAGCTTTCGTATCACCACATGCCACTGCAAAAGCAAAGCGCCTCCACTGTTGTATTCCCAGGCTCCCAGACCAGAAGGGACTGCTGTGATCATCTTGTTTGCTTCCTGTATTACATAGGCAATAGGTTTTTCCCAGAAGCTGGGTTAAAGCGTGTGTTTCCAAAAGCTACCCAAGTTTAAAGTCTCCAAGGGCTAGGAAGCCCTTCTGCCCCTGGGACAGGCAGAGATGCCTTCGGCGGCAGTGAAATGGTACCTTGCTCCAAGGATGAACTTGTTTGACTCCAGCACTCAGCCATTGCATCTTATGACACATTTTTGCTTGCAGGATGGAAAAGCCCCAAGTACGTAGACATTTCTCTTTGCAAATGTGCGCAGCCGGTGATCTCCCGACATTTTCTCTCCCATACATGCTCTACACAGCCTCCTGCTATGAGATTTATTTGCTTGCCTTGCCAAAAATCTCTTCAACCTCCTCCACCTCTTGCACAGCCAGAGGAGAGCAGAACCGGGTGCAAAGTTTGAGTAGCAGCCTTACAAGCATTGTACAACCTCTGGTCCCAGAAATATGCAGTGTTAGTGCTCATGGTGCACTAGTAGTATTTCCATTAAAACCCATGAACAAATTTGCTTTTACTTGAAAATTTTATATCTTAATTCCACGTGCTACAAATTTTTAATCTGGCAGTATTGACAGCCATCATCAAGAAATACAAGTAGGCAGATTTAATGTAAGTTGACTTTACCAGGCAGGCTGTATTCTTGTCTGGAAAAGGCAACCAGTTCCTCTTACAGGACCCGTTCCTGTGAAGCCATGTATTGGCAAAAGACTTTTGTCCATGCTGTTTACCACAAGCGTTGCACTATTTAATCCATGACCAATATCAGACTATTCCGTCTATAGCTCTCTGAATCTTCTCCTTCAGCCCCAGACTTCATATTGTTTATTCTTGGAGTCTTGTGGATTTGCCCTAGATTTACCTCTGAGTAACTGAGAGCCCAGTCTGGGCAACTGGGAGCAGTTCTGTCTAACCGTACGTGCTGGAGAAGGGACATAGCGAGGATACTTTCGCAGTATTATTTTGCAGCAATGATCCAAACCCACAAGAAATTCCTGTGCCTGCAAGTCTATTACTTTGTTAGAGAAAATTGGGTTTGTCCTTCGATTTTTTTTTATAAGAGCATCTGTCTGTCAAAGGTCTGAGGAGCTGGGCTGCGTTAAGGCTCCAGCCCAGTACCGACCATGAGGTTTTTCCACTCAGGAGGGAGGAAGGACTGGGAGCCAGAGGCAACCCTCGGGCACTTGGTCTTCCTTTCTCTGCCATGCACCGTGAGGGGTAACTCGGCTGCCCCCACCAGGGCACGGTGTCCTGGCAATGACTGCCGGAGCCCTTGGCCGTCCTGGTCTTCGCCCGTGCTGCGCAGAAACCCCGTTCGCCCAATTGCCGTTTCCAAGCTGCTTTTCCAGCCGCTGCCTCCCAGCACAGCTCAGAAGGGATGTTCATGTACCAGCTGGGCAGCAGCACAGAGGGGACAGTGTCACCGTCTGTTTGTAAATGCTCCCTGTGCCAAGGATACGCTCCCGGTCAAAAATAGCCTTTGGGTTTACATGTGTTGGCTAAACAAATCGTGAAGCTTTTAACCCCACTTGAAACCTGAATCTCCTGAGGATTTCTAATCAGAGAGAGAGAAAGGTACCCTTATGTGTTTGGGAAAGACATTATTTGTTTCTCAGCTGTGTAACTAAGCTTTTTGTTTTCCCTTCATTTTCTTTTTGGTCAATTATGGTTGAATGAGCTCAAATTTTAATATCTGCATGTTTATGCTACTAGCCACTGCTCCTGCTGCTTCTGGAGAATAGAGGATATTGGTTTATGGCTCATGTGAGGCACGGAGAGAGAGAGAGGGAAGAAAGTTAACCTTAAGTTTGGACTATTCTCTACCCAGTTTTTGAGGAACAACTCATGGGCATATTCCTGCTTTTGGTTCTTAAATGATTTGTATAATACTCGAAGGGCTTAAGATGTACAAAAATCTTCAAGCGCCATTGTGCAAAGGTGAAGTACAGAGTAACTTTGCTGAGTTATTCTAATCTGGGAAGGTGGGCATTTGCATAAAGAACTGTAAGTTTTGTACACGACTGGTAAGATGCTTAAATGCTCAATATATAGTATTTCAAGTAAAAAAATATCA
Source organism: Scopus umbretta (assembly GCA_013400535.1). Lineage (NCBI taxonomy): Eukaryota > Metazoa > Chordata > Aves > Pelecaniformes > Scopidae > Scopus > Scopus umbretta. Next base: position 85,853 of record VZTL01022130.1, read on the forward strand.
TTTCTCCTCTCCTCCCACCTTCCCTATCATCAGTTGACATTGATGATTAAAGGCCTTGGCAGAAAAAATGAATTACAGATAAAAAAGTAATACAAACAGAAAGCCTAACCCTGCTGCCAAGGAGCTGAACAGCATAACTTTTATTGACATTAGCGCAGGCCAGATTGGGCCCAAGCACACAGAAATTAGGACAAGTCACCATCTAGACTGTATGAGCCAACATAATGCAGTCTCAGGAGGCTAGGGAGATTTCCCTTTGGAAACATGTCCACCCAAACATTTGAAACGCTGGAGTTTCATATGACTAAGGAAAGGAGACAGTTCCCAAACTTCAACTTCCCTCACTGACCTGGATGTGTGTTCCCTGGACAGCTCCAAAAATATATATATTTCTCTTTTTAGCGGGTAGAAAAACAAACTTTAAAGTCCACATGCCTCTACTAGTTGCACATATGCACATGTGTACTTTTGCTGGAAAGATGGGCTGGAGAAATGAGTTTTTTGAACATTTCTCAGAACTGTTGAATGTTCTTGCACCCTTCAGCTCAGATACCTCTTTACAGGTCACTGGTTTAATTCCATAAGCAGCCACTGCTGTAGGGAGGCCATGCTGCTGTATGTGGTCCTTTGTACTCTTACTAGGGGAATTTCTCAAGAGTTTTAAAAGTCAGTACAAAGACCTTGAACTAGCCTCTGGTTCTGTAAGGAGACAACATAAGAGATGTGTCCTCAGCAGGCCTGAATAGCATTTAGCTTTACTGGAGGTTTTGGGGTTTTTTTTCTCTCTAGTGGATTAATTTAATTTCCAGATAAATTCAGTTCCTCGTGACCATATGTGCAACTCAAAGGACAGGGACACAATTTTGCAGCCCTGGTCAAAACCGCACCGTTTTTCTTTTGCTGCTATAGCTGTTTAGGGATTTCAAAAGAGGACATTCTAAAAGGATCAGCTTAGCAAACTCAGACTAGCTTCTGTTAACAAACCAAGAGAGTGCCTGGCAGCCTGTCATGTGCAAGTATGAAATGGAGATCAGGGCCAAGCATCCAAGAGGACACCATCAAATCCTCCCTACTGCTTCTGGCAGCAGGTTTCCTGGGCAATTCCCAAATCCAGGGCACTGACTCAGCCTGCCAGGCTTGCACCCAGGGTAACACAGAAATGGTATTCCTGGGGAGGGGTATCTGGACACGAGGCAACGGATAGAATTTCATTTCATCCTCGACCGTGGAAGTAACCAGTCTCTTGTTTCCGTGGTATCTGTGAGGTCTCTGTTCATCCGTGCAGTTCAGTGATCTCATCCTCACTGCTTGTCCCGAGGTAAAATAAATTTATGGATTTAAGGCAACTGAAGGTTTTTAAAACAAATCTCTTCTCGTCCCTCAAGAATCTAAAAAAATCATATTTCAGCTTTCTGTTTTGTTTAAATGGCATCACACAACTCCATTGCCCTCCCGGAAATATCACCCAAGAGCTGCCTCAAATATGAGCTGGAAGAGTGCTGATACAGTTGAAGTAAATCACGCCGGTCATCCAGAGTGAACTGTTATTCCCATTCTCCTTATAAAAAGAATATTAACCCAGTAAAAAAAAAAATAATAATACAGAATAAAATGCTGAGTTTCTTGGAACTGGCTATCAGTCCACTGGGTCAATTTAAGGTTTTTAGTGAATATATTTCCTTCATGCTGTTTGAGGCCTTGAAGAGGAGCTCTATACCTCTTCCAACATTTTGCAGTGCTGTGGATTACATAAAAAAAGAAATCAGATGGACACATCCCTGGACTCTCTCCTCTTGTCCAGCCTAGCTGGGAGTCTTGCTGATTCTGACTATTGGCACACAATCAACCCAAACCCAGGCAGCCCTCCTTCTGAACAGCATTATCCATTTTAAGCATCATTAGATTTCTCCTTTTCTCAATTGAGACAAATACTGAGAAGTCAAATGCCTTGTGTAAATCGCCATGTTGTCACCAGGGCCGTGCAAATTTCTATGAGGTTAAAAAAAAAAACAGCCCGGGTATTCAGTGCAGTAAGCCTGCTGTAGAGAATTCTGATGGGAAGGAAGATGGGAAAATACAGAACTGGTAAAAAGATCTGTCTTAACCCCTCTAGAAACAGCAGGTTCATATTTCAGACCCACAGGGTCACAGACTGATGCGTTTCTTAAAATGAGTCAAAAAGTCCAAAATACTATTCACAGAGCAGATGTTCCCTGTTTAATAGCAAAGACGTGTTTTGCCAGCGTATTTAACAGCCTCACCCTACAGAGCTGTAGGCTGCTTAACTGAATTTCTATTGAAGAGTGAAAAGAAAGCAAAGGACTATCTTCTAGGTGTAAAACTAGCGTTAGCCTCATTGAGACCTCTCATCAGTGCTGAAGTCAACAGAGCAAACAACTTGAAGGAAAAGTCTGATGTTTTCTAGCCCTCCTCTGGCTGCAAATCCGGTTTTGATAATCATTGGCAAGGAGCTAAGAGTTGTTTCCATTCCTGCAAGTAGAGATTTTGCTGGTGGGCAGCTCACCATCACCATGAGCCTATTGCTTCCAGTAAAGTAGGCATGAATTCACATGCACATTACACACGCCTCCTGTGACACGTGTGACTAGGATTAATTCAAATGGATATAATCACATTAGCTCAAAAAGGAAGATGAGAAAGCGTTACTGACCCTTATAGGCAGCAAGACCTTCACTCTTATCAGTGTGTTCAGGACCAAGTCTTCATGCTTGTTTCACACCACCGAAAAAAAGAGAGGCCCACCAGAACACACCACAGGCACGTGTAATGTATTTTGGCCCTTTGTGATTCGGGGTTTTGTTGTGGGTTTTTTGCCTTTGATTGCTTGATATGATGAGATGCAATGCAGAAGTCCACTTAGATGGCACGGAAATTTTGGAGAGTCATGGACAGCACAACGTCCCTTTTAGGAAAATCAAGCCTTATTCCTAGCAAGGTGCTGTTAACACTTATTCAAAAATGTATTATTTATGTCAAAATATAAGAATTAGTATGAGGTGATAGATCCTTCCACTTCTGGAAGTCATAACCGTAATACTTAATTTATTAGATACACTTTTCCAATGAATCTATTGTCATGAGCCAAACATCGCAGCAGAGGTTAATTTTATCCATGGAGACCTCAGTGTCAGATGTGAACTCAGGAGCAAGGTTGGCCTGACCAAAAGAAGGGATTGAAATCACCCCTGTGCCACCACAGCAGAACTGCCCTTGACCCAGGGCAGTGAATCTTTCTGATTTCCCTCCTGAAAAGTGAGGAGAAGTGAATAGGTATACACAGGTACTCAGAGACCAGAGAAACCACATGGAAAGGAAAGCGCTGTTTGAGCTGGTAAGCTTTAAGGGACCAGTGGGATCTGGCCCAAGTGAGTGTGTGCAGGCACTGATGGTTCAGGAAAAGATCACAGGAGCAATACGGTCAGCCTCTAAATCTGCATGGGGTCTAGAGTGATCCGGGAAGAGGAGGAAATCTGGAAAATCCAGATCTAGCCACAACTGGATTTATACACAGAAATGCAGAGACACAGCCATACCGGCATGTGCCTGGGCTACTGGTCTACTGGTCAGGGAACGCAAGGCAAAGCGTGCCTTACAGAAGGAGCAACCCAAAAGCTTCTGCAACATTTAAATCCAGTTTCTCCTTAAGCCCTTTGGCTTCTTCTGGTCTGATGCACAAAGATGAGTTTCACACGTTCTCCAGGCTTAGCCCATGCAGACTTCACACACTCGCGCTCACCAAGCCTGGGACACCTCTCTCATTAGTTAGCAACCTGGCTATGCAGGGCTGCTGCTCTCAGCACATTTTTGTTAACCACATCTGAATCAAGTCAAATTCAAGGGTTGCTGCTTCTGGGTAAGCAATCAGAAGTTTAAGTCGCGTCTGAGTAAATATTCACCATTGTATGAGGGTTTAAGCTGTTCTCACCGGAGCCAAGAGTCATCTCTTGGAGCGTGCACGCTGATGAGGAAATGCCCGTGGCTTGTCTGGGTGTACCACCATCTGTCCGCACAGTTTTGTCCTTTATTGGTGGCAAGTGTGGGCTTAGTGCTGGTGCAAGTGAAGGAGTGGTGGCTTCACAGAAAAGCAGGTGCTCTGAAAGCTTTAAATAGCTCTGCCACGTTCTTCAAACCTGATTGGCAGCACCCCTAGTATTCTGCCCTGCATTATTTGACCAAGAAGCCTCAGTCTTTAACTTCCAGACCTCATTATTCCAACCTGGAGCCTCCATATGTCTCAATCCTTCGGAGCATCCCACCACTGAGCCTTGCTTAACACAGGTACAGCTCCCTGGGGTGCTGTTCAAACATGCCAGGGGAGGAGGACATAATGAGAACCCATGGCAGGACATCTGTAATTTAAGCCAGGATTTGAACCCAGGCCTTGGCAGATGTCTAGGAGAATTTTGCCCAAGTGTTCTTGTTTTCCTCCTTTCTTTTTCCAAGTGTTTGTTTCCCAGTTTGCACTAAATTTTATTGAAAACATCAGGCTAATAGCAATGGGGAGAGTGGCTGAGTAGATTTTGCCTCTTTTTCCCTTTTCTTTCTGGAATGCAGCCATCAAAATAAACATTAAATACAAAATGCTAGGGCTTGAGTTATTACTTGTGAGGGTGCTGGGAGGGAAATTTATAGCAACATTACTGTGTTTTGCTAGAAATCTCTTAATGCACCAAAGTGGAGAGGTGTGTGTGTTTTTTATTAAAATGTTACACTCTATAAATCTGAGCAGCAGGGAGGACACAGGTGGCCCTGGGGCTCAGCTGACCGGACTGTCATTTCTAACTTGGGGAAGGTCTGTCTGACCGTCCTTCCGCCCCGTCCCAGCATCAGCGCAGCCGCAGGCTGCCTCCATCCCAGACCGCAATGGCTGAGGAGGCTCTGCATTTGTTTCATTGCTGTTACTGTTGTCGCTGTTGGGTTTACTCCCTCTTTTTTGTCCTTCCGATCTTTAAGCCCCCAAAGATAAGAAGTCACACTGAGTCATTGCTTCTGCCTTCATAGCGAGTTTCCTAATGATGTCGTTCAGACACTTCTCCTTTTCAGACTTGCTCAGTGACTTTCTCTCGTGTCCTGGCTGCAGTTCTGTCCTGATGAGAAGGTTTCATGGGGGGATGACCCCTAAAAGCTGAGGATGGCTGCTGGGCAGAGGTCTCTCGCTGTGGCTGAGAAATATTGGTGGCCATGCAATTTGGAGATTGGGTGCACATCATCAGGGTTTCCGACTCAGTAGTCTAAACCACAGTGGCCTGATTTCTGTCTGAGCTGCTGCAGCTTTCACTGGCTCCAGGGGAAGCTGAAGAAGCTCAGGACCTGGGGAAATCCCAGCCACTCGTGTCCCTGTGTCTGTCAGTATATAAGGTCCTTCTGCCTGAACCTCGGGGGCTGGCTGAGCCGCTCACTTGGGAGGATGGCTGGCGCTGCTGAGCTGCTCTCTGGAGAGAGGGGCAGAGACCTGCAGGACTCCTGGGCTCTTTCCCAGCTCCCACTGGATAGCAGATTTTGTGGCTTAGTACGAGTTTGGGCAATCACTTGTTTGAGACTCCGTTTCTCTGCCTTAAAACAGAGGTGCTTCCCTCGGTGTGAGACTTTGCAATAAATAAGGGGCATCCTCATGGGATGTACGTCCAGGCAACCCCTCAGCCTGCTCCCTTGCTTGCAAAATTTCTTGGATGCTTTCTATAAGAAAGAGCAACCCTGGGCCATCCTGTGGAGGGAATCTGCAAACCCTGCGAACCGATTCCCCCTTAATTAGGCATGGCCCTGACACAGTCAGCCTTGATCAGATTTTTTTGTGGGAGCTCAAAAAAAAAAAACCAAAAACAAAAAAAAAACCGAAAAAATAAGGAAAAGGAGCGTTCCTGGAGGGCTTAAAAAAAATAAACCAGCAAACGAGTACCAGAAAAGAAAAGGTCACAGCTATGGTCCAGGAGACTCGAAGAGCGGCATTAAGCCCCTGCTAGGAATCACATCTGCTCGCAGATCCCGCCGCAGCGGCTGAGACCCGGCGGTGCTGGAGAGATGAGGCCGGCGGGGAGCTCCGGCGGGGCCGGGCAGCCCGGGAGCCGGGGCGGGGGCCGCCGAGCATGTTGTTTGCAAATCCCCCTTGTCCTGATCCTCTCCCTTTTCGGGACATTTCTGGAAGGGACTTTTCCACGGCTTGCCTGAACTCTCCCCCCCGCCCCCCGCAAAAATCCATGTTCCCCTGCCTGTACCCCTCCCCGAATGAACCTGCTGAGGAAAGGAGGGGGGGGGGGAATCCCC
>VZTL01022132.1:0-13504 GCA_013400535.1 Scopus umbretta
CTTAATAATACAGACCTCAATTGTCAGTGTGCATGGTATAAAAGAATTCAGGACAATTTGTCAGTGGACTCATCTGACTTTTATATGTTGTATATGTCAGTTCTAGTTAAGCAACTGAGTTTATCCATCTCATATAGTCAAGTACCCAGTGATAAAATTTGTTGTATGTGCATTTTGTACCTTGCTTCAGCCAAACTTTGTCCCATGAAACCTTCTTTGTCTCAAGGCAACTACATTCACACAGGAAGTAAACAGAAATTTGATTCTTATCAAACTAGTCAGAGTACATCAAACCTGTAATTCTAATTGTGTTCAGATTCTAAGTTTCTCTCTTATAACTTTCACTTTTTAAAATGTTAATGGCACTTGTTAAAACTCATTTTACAATAACATGATATATTAGGGAAAATTTCTTTACTGCAAGAGCAGTGAGGCATTGGAATAGACTGCCCAGGGAGGTGATGAAGTCGCCATCGCTGGAGGTGTTCAAAAAACGTGTGGATGTGGCACTCCAGGACATGGTTTAGTAGTCATGGTGTTGTTGGGTTGACAGTTGGACTAGATGATCTCAGAGGTCTTTTCCAACCTTAATGATTCTATGATTCTATTCTATGACTTGTTGCTTATCACTTTTGAAGTACTTGCTTTTAGATATGTGGCTAAGAAGAATATGGTGTGAACAGTAATAATTTAGAGGTGAGGGAGGAACTCATCACACCTAGCTTCAGGTATTTTTGTATAGACATCTGCAACTGAGCCAATCATCCTAAGCTTGCCTTATGGTCAATGGAAGAAATACGTACTTTTAGGATATCGTTTGTCTTACTTATTTTAGACATTTACATTAGGACAGCATGAACTGTGCTCCACAAGTGCTCATTTTTCTCTACTAACTATTAGGAAACTCTGTCTCATATTCTGAATTCTATGTTTTTTATATCTTAAGCAGGGAAGACGAATGCCACTGTAGACAACTGAACATAAATGAAGGGCAGTCAAGTAAAGAATCCTTTAGGAATGGTGGGAAAAATGGAGTAAGGCAAATTTCTGGAATATTATTTTCCTCGTACTTTAATGCTACTGAACTGCAAGGAAGAAAGGATGAGAAACAGCTGCAGATGTGGGATGGAATGAGAGAGTAAATGTTGAGCACACTAAAAAAAAGTTAATAAAAGTTAGGATAAAAAGTATATAGGAGAAAAAGGACTTATTAAGGCTATTGGGTCTCATGTTAGACTATGCTATTGCATAATTCAACAATGAACTAAATTTTGCCCACCCATTTCTTCCAGCTGCACATCATTCAGTTTTGATTATACAGCTGGATATATACTCAAAAATCCTTTATATTATGTTGTGCTTGTCACACCTAAAGGTACAGGCTTGAGTTAAGTAGGGTGAATTGATTTCTGGGATTGTCAGACTCTTTCCACTGACTCTAAGAGTCACTGAATACAAAAGTCAAATAAGGAGCTTAATTTAGCCCACAAACAACTATGTTACAAGACCTATAGGAGATTATGTGCCTTTCTGTAGCAGCAGCAGGAGGCCTGGCAGAGTACCCATAATCCCATCATTATGGCAATATGTAGAAATATATATTTTAAATTGAATCTCAAATTAATTAAAACCACAGGCTTTAAAAGTGTTAACTAATTTTAAGAGTTTGTCATACTACAGTTGTGTCCTCTTTGAAGAGTAATTCTGGATTAAATAGGCATTATTGGATGGATTCATTATTAGTATTATATTATTTAATTCATGGTATTATATGCTCAGATGATCTAGTTCTCATCCATGACATTAGAAGTTAGTCTTAGGTTGTGAAATCATCTGCAACCCACTGAAGCTTAATTGTCATTGCTTTCTCTTACTAAGTCACAGTGGCACCAAAATGTTTCAGAGTAGAACAAATGGACAAAGCTGTTTTAATAACCCTAAAAGAATCTGGCTTCAATAGTGTATGAGCCATGCAGCAAACTAGCAGAGACAAGATCTAGACAAATAACGGTGCAAATATAGATCTAAAATTATGAAGAGCTGCATATGATTATATGTATATATTCCAGGTATGTTTCTTTTGCACCGCTGAGCATGTATTTAATGCTTCTCAGTAGATACTCAACTGAAATTTACATGACACATAGAACACTTTAAATGAAAAGAGATGTTATCTGTGTCTCAAGAAGGTGGAATGGACACCACTGAAAACTGAACAGCAGTGGTCTCACTGAAGCAAATAGCAAATATACTATTGATTTTTATTTTTTTTTCAAATCTGAATAACCATGTTTATAAAACATCCCATATGTCAAGAACTGAAACTTGAAAATGTATGTAAGGACCAAACCTTTCAACTTGCTGGTGCTATTCTTACTACACTGCTGTTCCACACAACTGACATATGCTGCATTCCTTATCTGAGTTTTTTTGCTTTGAAATAGGCAAACATTTGTGGATATTTTTAAAGGAAATTCTAGGGATATTAGAAATGGATGTCTCAATTAGAACAAGATGTTGGCTTTAACATTTAACAAAGTAGAAACTATTTTAGTATGGAAGTTCTGAGGAGTTTTTTCCTGGTTATTCCTTATATTATTCCTGAATTAAATAAACAAATAAATAAAATGCAGGAGGGTTAGAATATCTTTGAAGTGAGAGAGTTAGAAACAGCTCTGTGTGTGTGTCTTCCATACGGCTTTGGGCACTTCACATTAAAGGGATACTGTATGCTAAAGATCTCAAATGTGAGCTTCTTAAATACTTTAAAAATATAATGTCTTCTTTTGTGTTTTGATGCTGGAAACTATTCCATTTGTGACCTTCCATACCTCTATGGTCTGCTTCATTGTTTTTTCAGTTAAATCTCTTTTAAGCAGAAAAAAATGGTACATTTTAACATAAAATTCAGTGAAATTTGTATTTTTCTTTAAGCTTGTGATGGAAATCATAGAATCATAGAATTATTAAGGTTGGAAAAGTCTTCTGAGATCATCTAGTCCAACTGCCAACCCAACAACACCATGTCTNAATACACTTTTAGATTCTGATGTCCTTAGGCTCTGAGATGATTGATTTGAAACTTCTTATTAGTTCTTAATGTATTGAACATTTTTATGCGTACATATGTTTTTGAAGCTCACTTGTATAGTTAGTCTGTGTAAGTCAATTATCAATTATTTTGCTGCTCAAACAAATGGGAAGTGGTAGTATCTGAATTTGGCAAAACAGAGCACACAGAAATAAATGTTTAAATTTAAACTGAATAAGTTATACTATATCAAAATCTTTCCTAAAACCTTAAAAGGATTGTGTCAACATGTGTATCATAATCTGAAAAAAAACTTTTAATTATTGAAGTTATAAAAACCTGCTGAATTTGTCAGAAGTTCAGAAAATGAATATCTGAAGTGCTTTTTTTTTTTTAAACTTAGTCCAGTTGACAAGATTCTTTGGTATAATCACGTTGCATTATTACATTTTGAAGTAACAATACTGTTTCACCCATGAGGGCTTAATGGAACATCTTCACCACTAAGCGTGAATGTCACCTGCTTGTTACCCTCGGATTTCCCACAGTAATAGGATATGGTAGTTGCTATCCTTCAATTTGGAACACAAACAATATTGCTTTTCTTTAGCAGCTTCTTAGACCTCAGGTGCAGCTAGAACAAATAATAAAAGGGATAGGTGGCTTTCTAGCTAAAATACACACAGTAGATTTATTCTACCAGAATTTCAAGAAAGCAGCTTATCTGGTGTTACAGAGGGAATAATTAGTTAAGCTGGACAAAAGATGAATAGTACAGGGATTTTAAGAAGAAAAGAACCATATGTGACAACTAGGACATCAGAAAGTTACTGTTGGAATTCTTTAAAGATCAGCCTTGGAATAAAGGAGTGTAAGAGCAGGAGTATGCTAGTTAAATTAACAGACCATTCAAAGTTACACCAGAGGGAACATTATCAAATGAAACATGTTGGACAGTTCTACAGAAATATTTGGATGACCCTAAGAAGCAACACAAATAGGATATTTAATAGTATATATGTGAAGGAACAAGTCTTGTGTTTGGAGAAAACTAATGGTAGAAAGTGGCAGAAGAGGCAAAAAAAAATCTGTACCTTGTTAGTACAGAAAAACCTGTAGAAGAAATCTGTGAAAAAAAGAAAATGCAACTGAAGAATATATAAAGTTTTATTCATTGGGAAAGTATGTATGCTATTTGGATTACTGTGTTCAATTCTGGTCATGCACACTGAAGAAAGATTAACTGAAAGTGTAAAGTTTGAATGGGGGGTACTATGCTTATCATGAATACCTGTCCTACCAAAGAAAAGCAACAGAAGTATTACAGTTGGCAAAGGAACAGATGGATACAAATAGATAAAATTCAGATGGGAAAGCGGAGACTGAATAAAAAATGATACTGAGACAACAACAGGGTGTACACAAATCTCTCATCAGCGTCTAAATGCATTTTTATCAGTTCACAGAAAGGGTAATACTATCTGTTTTTTTGCAACATCAAAGATTGGAATCAGAGAATTTTCCTTTTCAGTAAGATGCCTTTGCCTTCCCAAATCAACAATTGGTGCTATGTAGCAGTAATGAACTGTATTGAGGCTTTGGAGATTCCATCTCGTTCATCCTCATACCTTTCTTACAGTTCAACAGTAATGGAAGTGTGGAGGGTGTTAGCCTTAGTATATATATATATATATATTTATTTTTTTTTTAACTTGATGCCTGTATCAATTTTTACATACTTTGGTAGCTATTGTCATGACCGTAGAGTTTTCATGGGATGAGACATGGTCAGTAGATCCTTCTGATCTGGAAAGAGCAGCATCTGTTCTGCCTTGTCACTGTTAACAACCTTGTTGCACACACCTGAAGAGAAAGAGTGCATGAACTCTCTTATATCAGCAACAGATGTGAGTGTTAAAATATTAAATGTGAAATGGAGACTTACACTAACTTAGAAGTTTAAAAAAATCAGGAAAGGATGGTGCTTTTTCTATGCAGATAGCAGGAGAGGTCAGAAGTTGGAATGATTTATTTGAATTGTTTTTTTTGGAGATGACGTAAGTAACACGTAACTAGTATGCAATATATCTTATGTAAAGCAAGTATTCTATAGTTTACAGGAGATAATGCCAAAGCCATAATACTCTTCTGCAGCATAAGTTAGAAGCACCAAGGAACCAAAAGTACCAAAAAAATCTTATCTTTTCCAGAAACTTTTAAAAATTGTCACTTACTTTTTCAAGACTGTCTTCACTTCTTCGTTTTTAAAAATCAAGAAGAAAAAAAAAAAATCTAGTTCACAGTTTCAATCCAATAAATACTAATCTTTTCAGTAACCTAAAATATAGTTACTTCCAAGACTACAGTAGCTATTTATTAGCTTTCTGTTAACAAGTCTCTAACATATGAAGCACGCATTCCCTCAGAACACTGAACTCTTTACACTAACCTTTTTCATGTAATTTAAATTCTGAACAAATTTTATTCTAATGGGGAAACTGCAAGTAAAAATAAAATTAAGTTTACACACTTCCTCTGGAAATACCTAAAAGGGACTGTCTGTATCATACAGATTTATGTTATTCCAAATAATTTTGTGACATAACCATAATTGAAAATTTTCTGGATTTTCCTGTTACCTGGTCATAAAAATTACATCACAGAAAATGTTCCTGAATTTTCACTTGTACATTTGAAATTATGTGCAGTCATTTTACGTAACTGTACCTTTCATGGCAAAAAGAGTGGCCCTTTTGTTTTCTTTAACAGATATCAGTAAATCTGTGCTACAAAAGGAAAAAATACTCAGCTGTTAATATGATCTGTGGATTGACTTTAAATGGTAGAACATAACAGCAGTACATTGAATTAAGCTTCAAATATAATGACTTTGGCATGCACTAGGAAGCAATTAATTCACCTGGTAACATCTTGCAGAACCAAGGAGGAGGCAGTACTGCCCTTTATTGATTACCACATCCTCAAAGATGTGCTTTAGTGAACTTGATATTTCCACCTGCTGCTGTTGTTTATATAAAATATCACACACTATTATTGATCTATGATAGATGATGAAAAGCAAGGAAATGTCTAATCTTAACTTTTAAAAATAGAACTATTTTAAGTGCCTTTTCAAATCATCTTTTGCTTTTCTTTTATTGCATAAAAAAGTATTTGTTATTTATACTTGTTTATAAGTATTTGTTTTCTCTGAAGAAAAGTAAAAGAGCAATGAGAAATACTGTGGGAGACTATTATTCCCCATCAATACCTGACTTGTATCTGATTCTCTCAAAAGAGAAGCAGCAATGTATTTTTTGTTATTAACATTAGTATTAGTATTTCTATTACAATTGTTTTTACAGTCTCCATTTGTCTTTAGGCATAGTGCAATGAGGGAAGAAGAAAAGGGTTGCTGTGAATTGGGAGTTGCTTATGCATTATTATGGTGGGTTAGCCTTGGCTAACAGTCAGATGCCACTCTCCTTCATTAGACAGGGAGAGAAAATAGGATAAGATTGCTCATGGGTTGAGATAAAGAGAGCAAGATCACTTACCAATTACTGTCACAGGCAAAGCAGACTTGACTTGGGGAAAACTAAAGTAATTTATTGTTAATAAAAATAGATTCTGGTTAGGGAGAAACAAAGACAGATTTTAAAACACCACCCTTTTTCCCCCTTTTCCCAGGCTCAACTTATGATTTCATTCCTGATTCCATTACCCCCAAAACTGAGCGGTGCAGGGGGATGGGGAATGGGAGTTGCTGTCAGTCCATAACCATTCCTGTCTGTTGCTCCTTCCTCCTCATACATTCCCCTTGCTCCATCATGGGCTCTCCATATCTGCAGTCCTTCAGGAAATATCCTGCTGCTCCAGCATGGTGTCCTCCCCAGGCTGCAGTGTGGTTGTCTCCTCTGGTGCCATGGAGCACCTCCTCTTCCTCTGGCTTTGCTGTTCCTTCTGCTGTTTCTCACTCTCTTTTTCCCCTCCTCACTCTGTCTGTGTGGCATTTTTTTGCCTTTTCTTGAATATGTTTTCCCCAAGGTGCCACCATCTTGGCTGAGGGACACAGTCATGCCCTATGGTGGGTCTGTTGGAGATGGCTGGAACTGGCTGTGTCTGGCACAGGGCAGCCCCAGCCTCTCCTCACGGAGGCCTCCCCTGCAGTCCCCCATGGCCAACATCTGGGCACTTACAACCAGTACAACTGAAATATTGATTTTTGCACACTTAATCAGGAAATAATTACCACATACTGGACATCTTTGTGCTGAGTTAGGAGATCAGGTTTCCCATCAAATGTTGTATAAATGGAGTTTGGAAAAGAAAGGATTATTAAAAGCCGGTAAGGAAGCCATTTAAATTAGGCAAAGATGAAAGATGAAGAATGGGGATGGTCTGATGGTCTTCAAGTACCCAAGCAGCAAGTATATCCTGGGGCAAATGACCAGCTCTGGCCATGGTTCACCTATTTTTTTACAGCAGTTTTGAAAAAAGTTAAGTTGAAAATTTTTAAAACATTTGAGCTTTCAGGAGGTTGATGCCAAAGCTTTACCTGTGATTCTTGTTTCATAAGTTTGGTACCAAAGGAAGTAACCAAATGCTCAAACACTCTTGAGAACATGAGTCAGCATTTATAATCTCAAGAAAGACATCAAAATTATGACTGGTGATTTTTATAAGCAGGAAAATGCAATAGAAATACTAAGGGCAAGCTGCTTAAACCGACCCAGAGATATTTTGTTTTACAGCAACAAAACCCTAAACATAGATCCTCTTAAGCCAATCCAACATCTTTAACATTGGAGTTATCTGGAAAGCCTCATCTTTCTCCACCAATTATGTTTCCCTCCGTTTTCCTGTTTATCTTATTCACTGATATTTGAATGTATTCCCTTTTCATATTTTTATTGAAAGACAGTCCAACATAAAAATGTGGTTTTGTGGTGGTGTCCTTTATGAAATTATTTATTATGAATTGACAATGTCAGATTTTGTCTGCTGCTTGATTGTAGCAGATAGAATTTAGAATGGCTTCCACATGCTATTAATTCTGCTTAAGCATTCATAGAAATAGAGCATACTGAAGATTTTATATATATATATATACACATATGTATATACATATTTACTCTTTTGTTCCTTCACACCCATGCAAATTCATTTGTTACATTTTCAGTTTCATTAGTTAGGTGGGGAGACTTTAATAACATCTAGCTTTATTTAAAAAAAAACCTTTTAAATTTATTTATATTCATTTACATTCATTCAGTTTCACCAGTTTTGCAATAGTTGGATTCACTTAGTAATGGATTTCCATAAACTGGATTATTGTCTTAGCAGTATGTTCCCAGCTATTCTCTTTTTCATTTTGAATGGGAAACACAGAGTGCTGGCCAATACAGATGTTACCAAATGTGCAGGGGAATGTTTTGTTTTCAGGCAATTTATTGAAACAAAGCTGGAATGAAACTTGTGTTATTTAGATCAATATTGTGCCTGTGGTAAATGGCAGTTGCTCTAGTTTAGTATGTCCCATATGACTATTATGCATTATTACAAAGTGAACATCAGAAAATTTAGCTTGCTGAACCTTTAATTTCAATAAAATAGCAAAATTCCAACCAAATTAGCGTGTGCACAAGAAAGGTTTTCAAAATTGTCTTGTAGTTAGTCACTCACAGGAATACATTCTCTGTGTACTGACCTCGGAGAGGCATAGGTTAATAATTCCACAAAGTCCTTAATAGCAGTTCACTGTTTGGCACAAGAGAATTAGCAACGTATTACATTCATATAACCACCTGAAAAACTTGATTGCATGGCTGATTACAACCTCCTCCAGGAGTTCTGCTTCTATGCCTTTCATGCATCATATAATAAACTATCTGTGGCACGCTCTCTTAGCAGAATCATTAAGGCTTATTACTAATTCAGTGCCCAGGTCTGATCTTTTGTACTTTTGCACACAAATTCCTATTTCCTATGTGAGGGTCCCATGAAGCTCACTGAATGCACAATTCCATTCAATATGCATCATATTCTCTGTTTTTCAAGCAAGATTTAACTTGATATTTTGCATCCAGCCTGTGAAATAGGAGTCTCTGCATAGGCTTACTTCTTTTTTATGTGCCTAGGCTAGCCTTAAAAAGGGTTAGAACAGATACAAGTTAGGCAAATATATGTGATTCGGAAGAGGACAATGAAGAATCATGAAACTTCACAGTAAAACCAGTATTTTTCCTGCAGTCCAAGGCAGACACATATGCAGCTAGGATGTATTGTTCTTTAGAACTCAAGTGATTGTTAGGAAATATGGCAGATGCTAACAACATTGCTACGTTGCAGGGTGGGAACTTGATGAGCCTGTTTTCTCTTGATATGCTATGGTCAGGCTTTCAGATGCTTAGGCCACATTTCTATTTGCATGTTTACTGCACATCCACATCTTTTACTTCTCTTCATCCATCACCCACACGAACAAGATTTTTTGACTAGCTGACTACTGACTGGCATACAGCTAGTGTGACTGTCATTTGCTGTAATTTGCCATTTGCCATTCAGTTTTTGTAATAAGAAACATTTTGTCTTTACTACATAGTTTTTTGTTTGTTTGTTTGGTTGGTTGGTTTTTTTTGTGAATTTTGTAATGAACAAAGAATTCTACATAGATAATGAACATAACATAGTATGGTATTTGGGCATGTAAGGATACTTCAAACTCAAGCAGACATGGTGCGTTAACTTAGTCCTAACACCAACAGAAAAAGGCAATCAGGTCATTCCATCTAACTTAAGCTTTTAAATGTAACCTATGTACCAATCTAGACAGCAGGAGGCAGGGTGGATAATACCTAGAAAGATCCACAGCCAATTTTTTAATTGTGCAAGCTTCCACAATTAAGCACAGACTCTTAAAAAGCATTCAGCAATCACTGTCTTATCTCATGGTCAAAACTGCAAAAGATATTAGCATCCCATGTTCTGGATTATTCTGAAAATCTGGCTGTTAATTATTATCTTTAATGGGAGATGAAGTTTGCGAAGCCTGTCTCAAAGACATGCAGGGACCTGGAGGAAGCCCTTGTTCAGTGCAGTTGGAGAAGTCTAGAGATACTACCCTGACCAAAAGTAGGCATTTACTTGAATTACATATACACATGTATACACACATGTATTCATACATGTACACACGCATGTGTGTGTATATATATGTGTATACACATACTTTCTCATTTCCACATATCTGTAAATCTGGAAGGATATTTAAACATATAATCTTTACTGAAATTAAAGAAAGCTAAATATCTAATCTGATACTCAACTAAATATCTTTATGGGCAACAGCCCTTAAAGCAGCTATCAAATATCTGCTATACTCAGCAGAACAGAATGCCATGCCATCTCCACCGTTAACTGATATTTCTATTTTTCTAATTTGAAACTTGATTAACTTCTTAATAACTAATACTGGGTAAAAGGAAATGTCTTTTGACTCGGTAGACCAACTTCAGCTGAATCTTTCATTATTGGTTGAATTCATTGAATTGAGAAGGTTTTGTTCATTGTGAAGGTCACAGACTAAATGATCTAAGACTTTTTTTCAAGTCATCCATATAATTGCAATGCACTGATAATTTTCATACTTCGGTAAAAACTAGGGAACTGGCTCAATATTATTAAATAAATGAAGTATTAATATGCTGTAATTGTGATTTTTAAAGCTGAAGTAACACTTCAAAATTTCATGCCAAGCTAAGAAGATAAGAAAGTATGACTGAAACAATTATATTTCCCATCAGAGCAGTTTTTTTTCATGGCTGTTTTTGCTTGAGGGTTTCTTTGCTCTTGTGCCATATTGATGATTCAGTTTTTCTTTTACTAATCCATTTGAACTAAGAAAAACACTATACTTGACATACATAATTACAGTCATGTAAAGAGAAAAAGTATCTTTCATATTGTATCCTTTCTGCCCACAATATTCTCACAGTCTACAAGAAAACACTTTTAATTCAATATTTTATGAATGACATGAATATTTTGCCTGATACTGAAAGACAGCAGTGCTTTTCCTTGTCAAAAAATTCATGCTTTCACATACCTGTTTCCGTGACAGATCTTACATTATCTACCCAAACAGAGAAAAAACCAAAATTTGACTTCTGATTATATTAATTACTTATTAGGCGTTTTATAAATGGAACTAATTTTACAAAACCATTTTGCAATGAGGAGAATGACAAACATATTTCAAAAACTAACTCACAAGCTATCAGCCTTAGAATTTTTTCATAGAAACTTTTCAAATCTTGTCTCTGTTCTTACAATATTTTACTGTAAATATACTTTGACCTATAAATAAATTTATACCTTCATTTAAATCCTGTAGAAGTTATTTCAGGTTCTTTTATGACAGTTTTTACACTGTCTGATATTTTCTACGTGTTGTTTATTAACTGCTGCTTTTGATCAAACTCTTTTCTCAAAAAGACAATTATTCTGCCTCCTGCTATAAGGAAACAGGGACACATGTTTATAAAATTCTTCCTTAACTGTAGAAACTACAAGGTGGTGTGATTTTTTTTTAATATTTTAGTCAAAATCGTGCAATAAATGGGTACTGAGACAGAACAAAATGGAACAGCTGTATAGTCTAGCATTATTAAACTCACAAAGAAGATTAATATCATAAACACATTAGCTCAGACTAGCACAAAGTAATTCTGTGAATTCAGTAATAATTTCTTATTTAATGACAGGTTCACTGTATTTTTTTTAATAAATAAGAGAGCAAATAAAGGGCCTTAAGGTCATGCTGTAGTAAATGATTAATTTACAAAGACTGTTTTGTCTTAACTACCTTATAGCCTGACACAGTCAGGAACATTTTTAACTGGTGGAATCTGCATTCTATCACTGGTCTTGCAGAGATAATGTAGGCCATATAACTTTGGTTAGAACTGAATTTACTTGAAACAGGTTCTTTCTGTTAGGAAACTGTACTTTCTCGTCTAGGAAGTAGAACTTTGCTGTAATGATATTATCCATGCAAAATGTTTTTTTCTCAATATTTTCTATCAGTAGCTACTGTTTCTTTAATTGCAGACATTTATGCTATAATTTTTTTTTTTCTTCACTTTTTTTTTTGGTCAGACTGTATGTATTTTTAATTTATGCCACTACTGCATTACTGCACCAAATATGTAAAATATCATTCTAAATTTACACACAAAAATAAGACGTCATTAATGTTTTCCATTCAGAAAATTATTTTTTTCAACTTTTGCCGGTGAAATACTGTTAATTGGCATAACCAAGGCAGCATGGACAGATATCTTTCTTCTCCTATAGTCTTATTCCTAGATCAGGTGCAGACTGATAGAGCAATACAGAAGTCCAGCACTGATGAAAATTATTACCTTCCCTTCACTTCTACCAGGCAGATATCCTTTCTGCCACAGTAATTCTCTGTTGCTCTTTCAGGCACACTGAAAGGGCAGAAAAGGGTACAAAGGGGCCTAAGCAAAAGACTGGATATCGTCTTTGATATTCACAGTGAAAGAATTTTGAAAGGCAAAACCTTGTTAAGAAATGCAGTGAAGGCATGATTCCACTGTTTTCACAAGCCATACTTCCTCACATCAAAAGCAGTCTGGTCTTTTGAGGTTGGCTTGTCAAACTGAATTTAAAAATGGCTTTTCTGATTAGTTATCAAAGGTTTGTAATGATAGCACTGAGATAAATGCTTTTGATCCAGCCAGTCATGATTTATCCTAATGTCTCCTACTTTGAAACTGCATTTTCTAGCCATTTTATACATAAGTATATACATATACATAAATGTTTAGGAATCTCTATACTTCTTAATACAAAAAGAAGTGACCAAACCCTGAAAAGACAAATTTCCCACTTGGAGGAGACTGAGCTTGGTCTAAATTCATATGTACGCACAGTGTGTGGATAAGCTGAAATATAGACCATTGGGGAATAGAAATCTATAACTCCACAGGTAAAACTTTTGCTGTGATCAGTGGAGATAAAAGTACTCAGTACTGCATGCTTTTTTTTTCCTTGTCAATCTTCTCATCTAAACAGTGATAATTATAACAGAAATCTCAACAGTTTTGATGGGATACACAACTGGGAGGTGTAATCCAGCTAACAGAATATTCCCAACTCAAAAAAGAATGAAGATATGACTATTTTGTAAACAGGATTATGCTTATTTCTCGAGCTTTCTTTTTAACCATGCAATGTTGAAAATAAAAGTTGTATAATACTGTAGGTACTCAAAAGCTATTGAGAAATATGACCTCTACAAGAAGTCTACAGACACTAGTAATCTGGAGAAATAATAAAAATTAAGCTATGTGTTTGATGTTAGTCAAAGTCATATGTAAGGTAAGGTAAAATACAGTGCGCTCTGCAACTAACTGAAAAGAGTTTGTAGTGAGGTGGATGTTGGTC
>VZTL01022139.1:0-26568 GCA_013400535.1 Scopus umbretta
CTGGCTTGTATCAGGAATAGCATTGCCAGCAGGTGTAGGGCAGTGATGATGCCCTTGTACTGGGCGCTGGTGAGGCCGCACCTCAAATACTCTGTTCAGTTTTGGGCCCCTCACTACAAGAAGGGCATCAAGATGATGGAGCGTTTCCAGAGAAGGGCAACGAAGTTGGTGAAGGGTTTGGAGAACAAGCCTTCTGAGGAGTGGCTGAGGGACCTGGGATGGTTTAGTCTGGAGAAGAGGAGGCTGAGGGGAGACCTTATTGCTCTCTACAACTTCCCGACAGGAGGGTGTAGTGAGGAGGGTGTTGGTCTCTTCTCCCAAGTACAAGTGATAGGATGAGAGGAAACGGCCTCAAGTTGTGTCGGAGGAGGTTTAGATTGTATATTATGAAAAATTTCTTTCCTGAAAGAGTGGTGAGGCATTGGAACAGGCTGCCCAGGGAGGTGGTGGAGTCACCATCCCTGGAAGTGTTCAAAAAACACATAGATGTGGTACTTCAGGACATGATTTAGTAGGCACGGAGGTGTTGCATTGACGGTTGGACTACATGATCTCAGAGGTCTTTTCCAACCTTAATGATTGTATAATTCATAGCATGACACCACAGCTCGGCAAGTCCATGTCCCAGCTCTGTCCTGATCCTGCAGTGGCCATCTCCAGGCCTTCAGTTCTATAAATATGGGATAACATTACTTCCTGGATATCAAGACACACTGGGATAATTTGCATTTTGGCAAAATTCTATTAAACACTAGCAGCAGACATCCTATCTTGGGCACATCTGTGGAGAGTTATCTAGCATAAAAAGGCCCCGATTTGCTGGACAACCTTAACTTTCTGGACAACCTTAAATAAAAGTACAGACTTGCTCTTGGCGTTGAAGGAAGAGACGACCTTGAATAAGAAAAGCAGGATACTTGTGGTTGCCAACGCAGAACCAGTAGTTAAGAAAAAATAAAAAAAAAAATGCATGCCAGCAGCGCGTGAACAAGAACTCTGCGCCTATCACAGTGAAAGCTAAACACATGATCAATACCCTATAACCAATGAATAATTGCCATGTATGCTTACGACTCTATATAAACTGTACTGTAGAAGCAATAAACGGATTTCGATTATTCACTCATATTGAGTCTGCGTCGATTTCTCCAGGCCGTGCCCCACGACACACATCAAGGCAGATTTTGTTATTAAAGAAGTTATTTGTTTGCCCTGATCTATGGAGAAAAAGCAATGGCAATTTCTTTTGCTCTCCACAAGCAGCAAATCAGGGTTTCTGCTCTGTCTTCATTACCTGCTCAGTAACTGTCACTGCTGAGTGCCTGGTGAGACATTCTGAAGGATGCTAAAAGCTTTCCGTTCCCTTTTTCCAGCACCATCTGCTTTTGTCTTCTCGAAGGCTGATGGAGAGAAGGAAATCTCTACTGCTTTTAAAGGGGTAGGGTGATGCAAATGTAAACTTTAGGTTTGTTTTTTAGGTATTAAATAGTAAAAATCAAATGGTCTTTTGCCTATCCATCTGTTGCCCTCCCCATCTGCTGCAGGAATTGATTTATTGGGAGCAACGTCCTTTGACTACAAAGGTGAGGACTCCCCCGGACACCTTTGCTCCCTGCCCGTCACCTCACCCAGAATTAGCAAAACTAGGTGAAATCTGAGGTGTTTCAGAGGTCGTTGGGGAGCAGATATTTTACTTGCAATGTCCATTTCCCCCTTCATTTCAGGACAGGACACAGCTTTGTTGGAGGTATGCGACAGCAGCTTTCCTACACAAATGCTGTAGAAATACGGAAATTCAAAAGAGAAACTTCATTAAAAGTCCTCAAAAGACTAAAAGATCTGTGAAAAAGACTAAAAGACAAAAGACTAAAGATCTGTGGAGGTCCCACAACTGTCCTAGGTAATCCAGCCCCTGCTCCACTATCCCTACCTTGAGGTCATTATTATCCCCTCTTGCTGTAATTTAAACTCATGATGTCTTGTCTTTTTCTCCACAGATGTCAAAAATCAGATTTCATTTTCATCACACTATCAATATTCAACAAAATCAACACCTTTTAAGGGAAAGATCTATTTCACTACCCTTCTTAATGTGAATATTTTAGAGTAGTTTCTTAAAAATAGTTGAAATGGTGCATTTTGCCATTTTCAAAGATGACACAAGATGGGTTTCCCATTTTAAAATGACAAACCATTTTGAAATGCAAGCCAATTGCCTCACCAATTTCTTTCAGAGGCATTGTTTTAAACTGGGGTATTTCAGAATTACTAAAGTAAAATCCTCCCATTGAACCGGGTGAGATTGTTTTTCTTCAGCTCTGCAGAAGGCACATGAAGACCGCATACAGAGATGTTTTGTCCCATTCCAGGGCAAGGAAAACATCTCACATTTTTTTTAATTTCTCACTCCACAGCACTCACCTGCAAAGGATGGAGGCCATAGCATCCCAAAGTGATCATGGTCTTCCCTCTTGACCTGGCTCTGGGTTCTGCCTCCCAGGTCCCTGTCAGAGGCTTCTCCAGCCCTCACTGCTTGGATTTTAGGAAGCTTGTAATTTCTAGTTTAAATGTATTTATGCTAGTTTATATCCACTTCTTTCTTAGTTATTGCCTTTGAGCTTAAATAGCTCTTCTCCCTCCCTATTGCTAATCCTTTGAATGTTATTAGAAACAGAAGCTCCTGCTCACTCTCTGTTTACAGAGTTAAACACAGGGTTTTGTTGTCTCTCAGAAAAAAATGCTCGGGGCTCCCCAAACATCCCAAGAACATTTGTTGGCTCCTCTTCTAGTTTCACGTTGTCTTT
The DNA here is from genome assembly GCA_013400535.1 of Scopus umbretta. NCBI lineage: Eukaryota > Metazoa > Chordata > Aves > Pelecaniformes > Scopidae > Scopus > Scopus umbretta. Next base: position 2,805 of record VZTL01022139.1, read on the forward strand.
GCAGAGATGCAAATTGCACAGGGAGAGAAGATTTTGGATCATGTCTCTTACATCGTCCCAGATGTTTGGCCCAAGCTACTCTCGAGACACAGGGCTGGAAGAGATGCAAACAACCACCAAAGGATGACTGAATGGCTCTTCGGAGAAGCCAGTCCAGATACAGGGCTTGGGCTGACATAGCCTCTCAGGTGGCTTTTAGAAGGGACAACCCATCCTTGACTAAGTGTGTTGTACCATGGGTTACAAATAAAAAGGCACACAAAACACCACAGCCTGGAAAGAAAAGATTTCCCCTCCTTTCCCAACCAAAACCAGTTCAACTGGCAACTTTTAGCTTGCTGCCTTGGCTATTAGTGCAGATGTATGCATCAACAGATGAGTTTTCTGCTGCACAAGGCAGAGTTTCCCCGATGCAAGAGGGATCCAGGCTATAGCAGTCATCCCCACATCCCACCCAGGAGTGCAGCTCCTCAGTGCCTGGACTTGGAGGGGAACCACTGTTCACTCAGCCTCCCAAACATTTGTGCTTATTTGCACTTGTAGTACAAAACAATTCAGCAGATTATTCAGTGCCTCCAGGAGCTCTTGAGGAGGCAGAAATAATGAAAAAGTATTAATTAGGCTATTATTAATTTATTATAATTATTAACTCCTGACATTCTGCTCAGTACCAGGGTTGGCTCCAGCTGGTGGGACTGCAGTTGCAGATGGCAAGAGCCTGCCATGAGGAGAGATGATTTTGTTATAGCCCTGTTGCATGTCATGCCCTGAGGTGAGCATGAACAGGGAAATGGGGAGGAGGTAGAGGGGCTCTTCAGATGCCTCCAGAAAAAAATCACAGCACAGGATTTCCATATGTATTAAATTTCCTGCCCAAGCAGTATACACAATCTATACTATCTTACAGGAGACATGGTAGCACCATAGAGAACAGTTTAAGGATGTGAGTAGTGTTTTTCCAGAGCAGGGCAGAACAGAAAGCCATGTGAAATGGGAAAGCTGTGGCCCAAAACCTTCTTGTTGGAGCAGGAGGACACAGAGTGCATGCTGTATGTATCGTTATCCCACACTAGACAGGATCAGGGCTTTGTGCGTATGTCCACATTGATGTGCAGTGTTCCCTCTACCTAAACCATCCTCCAACTTCTCAGTTCAACAAGGCCAAGTGCAAGGTCCGGCACCTGGGACAGGACAATCCCCAGCACCAGCACAGACTGGGGGATGAAGGGACTGAGATCAGCCTTGAGGAGAAGCTCAACATGACCCAACAACGTGCACTTGCAGCCCATAAATACAACTGTATCCCAGGCTGCTTCAAAAAGGGCATGGCCAGCAGGTCAGGGGAGGTGGTTCTTCCCCTCTACTCCACTCTGGTGAGACCCCACCTGGAGTACTGCATTCATCACTGGGACCTCCAACATAAGGACATGGACCTACTGGAGTGAGTCCAAAGGAGAGCCACAAAGATGATCAGAAGGCTGGAGCACCTCTCCTATAAAGACAGGCTGAGAGAATTGGGGTTGTTCAGCCTGGAGAAGATAAGGTTCCGGGGAGACGTTATAGCAGCCTTCCAGTCCCTGAAGGGAGCCTACAAGAGAGCTTGAGAGGGACTCTTTACAAGGGCATGTAGTGATAGGACAAGGGGTAATGGCTTTAAACTGAGAGAGAGCAGATTTAGATTAGGTATAAGGAAGAAATTCTTCACTATGAGGGTGGTGAGGCACTAGAACAGGATGTCAGAGAAGTGGATGCCCCATCCCTGGAAAGTGTTCAAGGCCAGGTTGGACAGGGCTTTGAGCAACCTGGTCCACTGGAAGGTGTACCTGCCCATGGCAAGAAGGGTTGGAACTAGATGACCTTTAAGGTCCCTTCCAACCCAAACCAAACTATGATTCTATAATATCAACCCATGGAGACCTTACAACATTAAGCTTCAGAGATATACATTCCCAGGGCATCACTCTTCATGCAAAACACACAGGCAAGAAGTGCCTAAAACCCAGCCCACTTACAGAGCTTTTTCACAGATTTTAGCTGTTGAACTCATTGCCTTGAGTAGTTTTGAATTCAAGGAGTGTTGGGCTGTTACAAAGGGAAATGCCCTGGGGTGTAATAATATGGATTCAGTCTGAAATCCGAGCCCCGGACTGGGCACAAGACCTAACGTTTCTGAGCAGGAATTAACTCCTACCATTCACGGCCAAGAAGAATCTTTCAGCTCCAGTTCAGAGAGCAGCAGAAGGAATAATTTCCATCCCCAGCTGCATCCCTAGCTGACACTATTAGAGAAATTATTGGATTAGAGAGATAAGAGAGAAACCACTGATTGTGCCTCGGTTTCCCTAGTATGTGGCTAAGAGGAAGCTAAAGAAACAGTTCAGCCAAAAAGCCTAAAACCAGAAACCCTCTGACTATGATTTTAGGATCTTGCCAGAAAACTCCCAGTTTTCCCCCAGTCCCTCCTCCACCCCACACACAGCATCTCCTCCTGAGACACTGCTGCCCTGCGGTTATCTGGAGAACACCTCTGGGTGCCAGGGTGCTTGTTATAGCCTCTCCTGTCACCCAGGTGTGGAGACTTGCCACAGCCTTGGCTGGTGAAAACCTTGTCATTATCCAATTATCCTGAAATCACTTTTAACTCAGGCCAAATTAAGGTGAAATGCCAATAAAGATGTTAATTCCCAGCATCCAAAAATAAACAACAGAACCAGAGATGTTTGTAGAAGACATAGGTGAGGGAATAAATAAAAAAACCCACATTTCACATAGTCTCAGTAAGTTCAAATCAGAGCAGTCTCCCTCTGTACCCCTGCCTGTGTTGTAGACTTTTCCAAAAAAGGTGGAGGGGAGGATTCCTCCTCCTGCTGCCCCTGGCCCTCAGATCACCTCTTTTGCTGGCAGTGGGATGATGGAGACATGTCCGTCCCTTGCATGTTCCCCGGGGATGCCACCCAGTGGGTCTTCAAGCAGCCAGCACCACCGCAGTTTTGCAGGGAAAGGAGCGGATCTCCAATTTACCCACCCCGTGAAAAGCATGAAATGCAAAGACACAACAACATTGCTTGCAAGAAACATCCTACCCTATGTGGAAAATACCCTGCAAACTGTTTAATGCAATGATTTGCAGCTGTATGGTTCATTTGCATATAGAGACCACCTCTCACATTTGTTAAATGAGCTCCTGTCCTGTTGTTTAAAGGAAGAAGGTTGTGGTAGGACATGTGATTCAGCAGAATGGTGTGTGGTGGTCATGGAACCTAACTCACAGTCTTCTCAAGTGTTTCCAAATTTCTGTAGCTTTGTTTTTTACACAGAATGCTAATGATTTCTGTGGTAGGATGCAAACAGAATTGCCCAGCAGTTCTCCTGGCCAGGTAAGTTTACTTAGACCAGACCTGTAGGAGAGCTCTCCAACTTATGCTATGAGGATGATGATAACTTCTCTCTCTGACACAATCCTTTCCCCAAATTTCAAGTTGTGGAAGATGAAGAGGCTTCCTGCAACTCAATGGGCCAAGTCTGGAGAGAAATCCCATGGCTATGTCAGGAAACACCATCCATGGTGGGAGGAGTGGGGCTGCTTGTGTTTTTGTCTGGAGGTCATTGACAGGGATGAAATTTGGTCTGAATTTTATTAGAACCAGTTGTTCTCATTCTCTATGTCCAATGACTTAGTGTTGATGAGAGAGGATTACAAAAAATAATGATAAAGGCAGAATCAGATGAAAATGTTTGGATTTTGCCTAAATGGAACACTTAATTTGATTTAGCCTTTATTATTATTGTTGTTTTGTTACAGGCAGTAGCACAGGGTCCCTATTATTTTTAATTGGCTTTGTTCCTCGTTAGATTGAACAGATTGTCGACCAGCAGAATTTCTCATTGAATGCAAATCCAGGCACCAAATGTCCAGGCTCTGGCAGTCCTGCACAAATGCTGATTTTTTTCTGAACCTTTCTATAGAGGGAAATATCCCACCAGAGAATTCTATGTCCTCCCAGATATAGGACACAGGGCAAACTGTCCTGTCCACCCATCACGGGGATGGATGCAGCCTCAGGAAAATCAGTGCCTGGTTTGTGGAGGGGAGGAAATACCTCTGCGCGGGGCTGTGCCGATAAAAATACCTAAAGGTATGTTTATCAGCACAGATGTCAATTGTCTTGAAGCAGGTAAATAATGGGAAATGTTTGACTGCTGTATTAGCTGACTATTAATATCTGCTGATGCTCAGGAAATGTTGTCACACAGAGCAGGAATAGGCTGCTCTTTGCCTCAAATCCTGTACAATAGACAAAAAACACTCTGAGGCGGCATTCTGGAGCCACTGGCGTCCGCTGTGCCCAGATATCCATCGCTCCCATCAGGCAGTCCTGTGTTGCAGACCAGAACAAGGAGTTTTATCCGGCCATTATCTGTTGGAATTTTATTTTTTTATATATACTTTTTTTTTTAAAGGACTTCCTGTCCTTGGAAAGCAGGGGAAGGAGGACAGAAGCTACAAAAGGTGGGGGGAACACAGGGAGAATGCTTGGTTAAGGGGATTTGTTGAGCCCCCGAGATGAGCTTGTTGGGAGGGACCTCAGAAGAAATATGAAAAGATGGGAATGAGAATGTGGGGGTTGGTTATTTACAGCAACGCAGAGGGCTCTGAAATAGGACTTTGTGCATACATGATCAGGCCTGCCAGGGAGCTGGGGGAAAGGGAGGCAGGAGATGTCCACGTACTGAGGTGGGAGCAGAGCAGCAGCTGCCTGCTTTCTGGGATGAAGCAGGACAGCCCATCACTGCCTTCAGCAAAGCTGCCTTGGGAACAGTAAGTCAGCATTAGTCAGAGCAGTTGGTAAATACTGTTTATTTGGAGTATGCAGAAAAGCTCAGAAAGGATTTGCAACCCTCTGAGGGTCTAACAGGGGGTGGCTCTATCACTGCTGAAATGCAGCCGGTGCTGGGGTGGTATGATGTGAAGTCTGGGAGTGGGGGGTAAAGCCATGAAGGCATTTAAGCCTGACCTCATTCTTCAATACCTGAATGTTTTGGTGGATTTATGGTCTTGGCAAATCCCAGACAGTGGTACACAACCCTCCCTGCTCTGCTTCCCTTCCAGCATGCCTCAGAGGCTCATGTAGGAGGTCACCATCCAGCATGCAAGCCCCTGGCAACACCCTTCCATTGCATCTATAGCATTTGGGCACCCTGGGGGACCTGCTCAGGCTCTGGGGACTGCCAGGACATTCATCATGGCATCCTGTGGTGCCAATGTCCCTGGAATCTGGCACCTGACTCCATCACACCTTTGAAATGCTGCCTTAGAGAAGCACATCTCCATGGCAGGCATGGGCAACAAAAAGCCCAATCCAGTTGAACCACCATGGAGTTCATGTGGGTGTGTTGTGTTTCAGATATGCTAATGCATCCTTCATGGCTCAAAAAACCCAAAACAAACAAAAAAGAACCCAACAAAAAAAAAACCACCACCCAGTCTGTACCACTGTTGGCTATATCCATGCAGGAAAGCAAGATGGCCCCATGGCCTGATGCCCTGTTGAGGGGCACTCAGGAGCCCTGAACTTATTTCCAGGCTTGAGGTACATCAGAAAGCAAGAGCCACCAGTGGGGTGGCTTTGGGTAATGGATGCCAAACAGGCTCTGCCTGAGCTGGATAGAAGTCATGTCTTGCAGTAGACACATCCTGGGGCCATGGCAAGGACAGCTGGGATGCCTCTGGGCTGGTGACTCAGGATTACTCATCTGCAGGTGCTGCCTTGGCCTGGGATGAAGTGCAGGCATGGACATGGCACCTGGAGCCACACATGGTAGTCTGCTCTGATTTTGCTGTCTCTGTATCACAGGGATGCACAGTACCTTGATTTGCATTTCAATAAATGTTATCTCCCAAAATTCATTAAATTGCTTTGAAGAAAATCTCTTGACCCCTGCTATGTTCAGCAAAGAAATAGGCAGGACAAATTGCCTTCTTGATGTTTCTGTATTGAACACTTGGATAGACCACGGTGAATTATCTATCCTCTGGTGGTACTGACCTCTCTGCTGATCATGGAGGTGACTTTTTTTTTTTTTTTTATGATACCTTTCCAATTTATTAAGATCACTTGGAATTCCAGCCCTGTCCTCTGATGTACTTGCTGTCCCTTCCAGTGAGGTACTGTCTGCAAATTTAATAATCATCAGTGTTATGTCATCATTCAACTGTTAATGAAAATATTGAATAAACCTGCCCCCATGAGAGACCCTGTCTGGATTCCCACTCAACCCATCTGTCTGTTTTGACAGTGAACTGCTGATAACCACTCCCCAGGTACCTTACAAACGGGTTTTCACCCATCCTACAATAAACTGCATATAGATGAGAGTCCCCTGTGAGACAGTGACAAAACCTCACTGCCCTGACCATGTTTGACACAGACAGGTCCTTGTCTGTACACAGAGCAAGGTTCCTGGTCACAAAAGGACAGTAGATTGATTTGACACATCGGTTCTTGACAAGTCCATCAAAACTAATGTCCTTGTCATCTTCAGGGTGCTTTACAAGGCATGTGACTGTTTCATCTGATATTTTTCTAGTTTTCAAAGTAAACTAGGAAGTTCAAAGCACCCTGGTTCTTCTTTTCCCACCTTTTTGGAAGTCCTTTCACAGGTCTTCAGTGGGAACTAATGCTTCCAGATGGGTCAGCTAGGTTTATAAGATGCTGACTGGATCTACATTGTTTGAAAACATTATCTCTGAACAGCTTTTCAGTCCTTAGCTCCTGATTTGGCTTCTCACCTGTATCTGTGCTTCCCTGTGAAGACTCGATGAGACCTCAGGGCTGAGGCTTTCACCCTGTGGACCTTGGTGTCAGGTTTGACCTTGCTGCCTTTCTGCTTCACTATGCATCCCCCAAGCACAGGGACAGAGGTAGAGAGCTGTTCCACATCCATCCTCTCTAAACCACTCACTGCATTTACCTGGGATAAATTAGCCCTGATCTTTCAATTCCTCATGGCTGGCAAGGCAATCATGAGAGCTCATGTCATCAAAGTGCCTAAAAAGGCAAGCCCAGTGTTAACCCTTTGGCTTGCTACTATTTAATCCTTTCCTTTGGAGGCTGAGCAGAGCATTTTCCCACTCCATCTGAAGCCTATTAGTACTAATGCAAGTCATTTCAGTGTTGTTAGAAATCTCCTAAAGCTGACTAGAAGGAAATGTTGTATTTCAGCTAAGATGGTGGTTGTTACTGCTTTAGGGTTGTTCTTTCATATCCAAATTTCAAGGAGCCCTGGCACTGTGTATCAACCTGGATACACCCTCCCCAAACAGATTAAGATGGAGTCCTAGTTTTACCTCCAGTGGGCATATTTTGCAGCATGGGCATAAGGGTTGTCCCAAGTGTTGCTTCTGGAAGGCTTTGGGGACAGTTTACCTAGGACAGCAGTGACAGTCTTGTTTCCCTCCGTGCTCTTTCCAGCTCAGCTCAGGGCTGCTATCTGAAGATCTTTCCCAGCTGTGTCTCCATGAGGTGGTCAGCACTGGACACTCAACTGTACAGCATGGCTGTTCTCAGGAGATTACGTAAAAGCCCTTTGAACCAAGTGGGGATTAATGCCTTTGGCCCATTGATTTGCAAGGCGAAATCTCAATTACAGTGTTGTTTTTGAGTGCTTTTCTCATGTCACAGAGATTTGTAATGGATGAGTCACAGGGAGCCCCTTTTGCTGCAAAACAAAAACCCACTTGGACCATTTGGGGTTATCATACCAAATCTTAGGGGTCTGAAAAGGTGCTATGGGAAAGGAACATTCCCATAACAGCCTTTAGGGGAAAAAAAATTTACAAGAAATGGGGATGGGGATATAATTAGAGGCTGTTTCAAGCCTCCAGCCTGAATACCAACACCTCACTGCAAGCAGTTATTCACTTCATTTGTAACGGCAGCTGACTGCGACTGCTGCCAAGCGTACGGGTAGTCTGACCGCCAGCACAGTGAACTCATTATTGCTGGGGCTGGGGACAAGCTTGAAAACCTGAATGGGTGGCCCTGGTCAATCTGAGATGCTTCTGTAGGCAGTGAGAGCTGCTGTGGGGAGCAGTCTTGGGGGTACATAGGGTGATTAGGACCTGCCCAGCTGTGAGAGCTGATGGTTGGGGTGAAAAGGGAGGTGATTTGGGGGTCTATCTGCTACCACCATCCAGCTAGGTACTTCTGAGCTGCCTGGCATCACGGGAAGGATGGGGTTTATCCAAAGTAGCAGTCTGTGACCCTTGCTAAAAGCTGAGTGTTCGGTTATACAGAGCAGCAGTTTAACCATTTTTAGTGGATGAAGCATTTAGTGACAGAGCATGAGAACCTTCAGCCAGAGATTTATAGGGGAAGCAGGATCCAGGCTGGTAATAAAAATCAGCAACACTTCAAAAATGCACCCCAAACCCAAACAAAGTGCTGTTCCCTGAAATTCATGCCAGCAGTACATCACCAAGGCTGGGTGCAGATTTGCTGGCACATAATATGGAGCACGTCCAGCCCTTGGGGCTGGGGAAATACTGCTGGCAACCCCCTGAGGCATGGCATTTGCCCTTGGCTGTGGCTGACTCTCAAGGCAGCATGAGGCCATACAAACCATGCTTTCTGCTGCGAGTCGGGATGCATTCACGGAGGTCTGGCCTCTGCAACGCAGGAGCCAGTTAAATACATCCAAGTATCTCCTTATGGAGGCCAACAGCATCACTGCCAAATCTCTCACCACATTTGCTTCCAGGAATCACTTTGGAAAGGAGAGCTGCGGGAGTGGGACCCAGGGCCAACAGCCAAGGCTGCTTCCACCTCCCTCTTGGAGAGGGGATGGCTCTTACACCTTGGGCATCTTCTCCAGCTTGCTGGTGACACTCGTGGGATGTGGGGACGTGGTGGCTGAGCCGAAGTGCTCTGCGGCTCTTCCTGCTGTTAGACACACCTGTATCACTTGCAGCTCCCCTGCATCCAAACCTCCCCCAGGGTCCAGCACAGGCACAACTGGGCTGCGCTGGGTGGTCCGCGCTGCCACGGCTCCTCAGCATCTCTGCAGAGTTGCCATGGAGACCATTAATTAACCACCATCCCTCGCCTGATGGTATCGAGCCCTGAGAACAAGCGAGATCTTCTCCCTTCACCTCCATTGCATGCCGGCACAACAAAAACCCAGGGGCAGGCAGTCTGCAGCAAAAAAGCAGGCGAAGCCCTGGGCAGACAATGTTTAAATGACTTTATTTTTTTTTTCTCCTTTTATAAATGGGCACAGCACAGAAATAATTAAAAAAAATAGACAGTACCATTACAGTGCTAGATCCATTGGCAAAGATTATTTTTATAGTCTTTTTTATTATTTTTAAAGTTTTGGCCATTGAGTAAGAACAAAAACAATTAACAAACATTTTATTTTATTTTATTTTTGTTTTTTAACAGACACTATGAAGCAATTTAAGTACTAAACTCTAGAAGAGTTATGTACATACAAAAAAAAGTTCTGTTTAAGATATGTTTCCTATTAAAAATATTTACATGCATTTTTTTCCCTCCCATATTCATTGAAAGGTAAAACACTCGTAGTTTCTTCTGTTGTTAAAGATTTTTTGTTCTCCTATTGGGAATTTAAATCAGCTCCAAAGAAATAGTGAAGTGGGGCTCGATTGTTGGGCTTTTCTCTTTCTTCAAAATTACTTAAGTCGTCTGGAAAGGGATATATTTTTTTGACATATATCAATGGATTTTTGTTTGTTTGTTTGTTTTAATTTATACAAGAATGTTTCATGTTTATTTACAGAAGAACCAATGGGTGGCGATTTATCCTGGCGACATGGTGGTGAGCGTTAGTGAGAGATAAGCATGTGATTTTAAAAAGTAGTTCTATCAAACTGCAATGGATATATATTTTTCTAAAGTCAGCAGTTCTGTCTGGTTTGATTGTCAGTTGTACTTCTATGACCTAGACCAGGGGGACCCAGAACAGGGGAAGCTTATGCACGTAGAGTCACCGGTACCCTGGAGGTCTTGAGATGCGGTGGATGAGCTGTCTGGAACGCGGGGTGAAAAAAAAATCTGGGCATCACACGGGTGTCTCCTAGGGTGACTTTTTCCCCCAAATAAAAAGAACAGTAAAAAACCCAAAACAAAACAAAACAAACCCCAAAAATGTTTGTACACTCCAGACTGAGACTTCTCTATAGAGACTGGGTGTGGATACGTCCGCGGAGCTGCAGGCACAAGGTACGGGGGACAAACCAGGGCGAACACGGAGCCTCAGCAGGGCTTTGGCTGCCTCACCAGCATTCCGGGCTCCGCTACGGCTCCGTCCGGGGATGCGGCAGTCGGCAAAAGGCTCCTTATCCCCAACCCTGGCAGACCCAGCCCTGGGGCGGCCAGGACCAGGCCCTTGCAACAACAGGGCAAAGAGCGGGAGGGAAGGAAGGAGCCAGCAGCGCGGGGCCAAATCCTGCAGCCCGCAGCAGAGGACGGGGTCCGAGGGCTGCAGAGTCCAGCACAGGATGCCGGCCGATAAATCCCCTCCTCTTCATTAGGTGCAGAGTTTACATTGAACCCGTGCACGCGTGCATGCTTTGCACACACACGTATATACATATATACATATATATTAATTACATACACATATATATACATACATACACGCACGCCACACCCATCCCTGTTGCCGCAGCCTCCAGCCCGGCCGAGCGGCTGGCGAGGCGCCCAGCGAGACGCCGGTTATTCTAATAAACCTTTCAGTGTTGAAAACTCAATGTCACTTTAGGAGCTGCCAGAGCCTCGCAGAAAACCTCCAAGCCCAGAAACACTTATAATCATAAAAACGGTGGTTGAGGGCGGGGGGGAATAATTTTAAAAAATCCATTTTTGTTTTTAGCTAATGGTTTTGTTCCCATTAAAGCCTCCGTGCTGGTGATTCATGGCAGGGGTCGAATAGCTCTGAATTATGAGTCTGGGGAGCAGGAGCCAAGGCTCACAGGGAGCAAAGCAGCTCCTGCACAGGGATCTTCAGCACCGACCAGGCAAAGAAGGGAGAGAATGGGAAATTGAGAGGCAAACCAGCACACCACAGAACACATCCAGCCCAGCTCCATCACTTTCCCTGCAGCGGGATCCCCCCCCGATGGAGGGTCCTGCTGCTTATTTTTGAAAGGTCCAAAATCAAAGAGATTTTTTTGGAGGAAAGGGGCAACTCACTCCCAGCCCTGCAAATCCCGGGTCCAACTCCACCTCCTGCCCTTCCCATCCTCCTGCTTCCAGTCCCTCATTTGGGTTCTCACACATGTTTTCTGGTCCTCCCTTCCCTTTGACCCCCTTCTCCTGCCTCCTCCTTATTTATGTCCTCCAGGAGTCACTGGCTACTTTATCATTCTCCTCTGAGGCATCAAGCTGCTGCAAATCACGGCAGAGCGAGACTGAAAACCAGCACATCTGGGAGAGGAGCCTACACCATCTTTCCTGCCTTGCAACTGCAGCTCTCCTAAAATTACAGAACTGCATGGCAGAGTTTTCCTTTAGCTCCCGTGTTTCACATGCATGCAGAAAACAAATGGAAAAGCAAGTGGAAAAGCCCTTCTTTATGCCCACATGGCCGCCCATGTCCCCCGTGCGCACAGCTGGAATTACAAGCACATGTGGGCACTGCCCCAGCTGGGAGACCACAGCCATTCACGGGTGATAGCACTACAGGGGGTATGCACAGGCTGGGGAAGGGGCTGAATTTGTGCCAAATCTGGCAGCCTTTGGGAGGGGATGCTGCAGGAGATGCTCAAGCTACCATCGGCGTGAATTTTCCTAAAAACTTGCTCTGTGGCCAAATCAACATCTGAGAAAAGATGCTTTCAGTCCTCTCCCCCATGCTTTCTCACCTCTTCCCCATCCATCTTCACATCAGGAATCCCTCAAAAGCCCCAGAGCATGGTGAGACACGTGTACCCGTGCAGAAGCGCCTGCTGGAGGGAGCAGCTGTGCCCGGCTGCCCACCATCTGCCTCCGGCGCCCTCGGCACAGCCACGGGCTCGGCCCCACTGCCCAGCACAGGGCCAGGAGCTGCAACGCCCCACGTTCACATGGTGCCATTCACAGCTTCGGGGATGGCCACGCTATAGTGCCACCACCACCACAACCCCCTTACAGACCCTGCAGCATCACTCCTCTGGGTCTCACTGGGGTTTTAGCCATCCCCATTTCTCTGGTAACAGAGAGCCAATGGTATCTGCAATTTTTTTGGAACTGGCCTTTCCCAAAAAAAACCAGCCCACATTCAGCTCCATCCCACCACCCCCTACCTTACAAGGGAGGCACAAGATCAGCCATCCTCCAGCAAAACAAGGCTTTTTTTCTTCCAAGCATCAACTCCAACAACTAACCCGGTGTTCCTGGGGAGCTGAGGTGGCAGGGAAGGCTCCATCATCATTTATCACCAGAAAAAGGTGGGCTCCAAGCCCAAAAGACAGTCTCCTTGAGCTCACATCCCCTCTCCAGGCAGAGAGCAATACAGCAAACGCATGGAAGCAGCATACGTACAATGAATTAAGACTTGGTCAATTCTGATTACCAGTTTAATTGCTTTCACCTTTTTTGTATGTGGTCATCTTATACTTTTAATTAGTGCAAGAGAAAGCAGTGCCTAGCCTCCTCTCACCCTCCCATTTCCAGCCTTCCTCACTTCTGAAACTGTAACGGATTTAAGTGCTGGGATTACAACTTAACACCAGCTGAGTGAACCGAGGTTAAGCTTGAGTGAATAAAAAAATTGTATTATAGAACTTCAGACTATTAAATGGGAAAAAATGGAATGAAGAAGATTAGGGAAGCAGCTAAGAAAAGCAGCATTTAAAAGATTAAGCTGGGAGGTTTGTTTTTTTTTTTAATGCAAGCTCAAAAGATTAAGTCCACATTTTTCCAAAAGATGGTGATTTTGGGTGGCCTTGATACTTGCCATACCCAACTCATTAAATCGTGAAGAGGCTTGATTTCTGCTGGTCCCCAACAGCTAGGGCCCTTTGTGTAGTCCCAACAGAATCAAAAAAACCCAAAAGCCATCAAACCCACGAGCTGAAACTCTCCCCTTCAAGCAGGTGAGAGAAAGTGGCTCTTGGACCCAGGTTGGCACCAGCCTTCTTCAGACATGTGGTCCCCTCTTCACAGCCCAGCCTCCTCATCCTCAGCAGCCGGGATGGACCCCAGAAATGGGCACACACACACACACACACACACACACACACACCCATCTGCCTTTCAGCATCACCATCCAAGACATCCAACAGGACAGTCTTCTCCAAACTAAAAGAACAGAAACAATGATGATTTTGAGGCTGACATCTCTAAAATGGGGATTTTAGAGCTGGCCTGTGTGCAGGCACACTGCTACCTACCCTGAGGTAAAACCAGGTTGGTGTTTTGGGTCGCAGACCCTGCACTGTGCACCCCAAGGGAGCGTAGCCCAAACCTCACATCTTCACAACCTCAAAGTCCCATCCAGCCATCATATGCAGTGCAATGAAAATTTACAGGGATTTCATTATATATATATATAAATGTGTATGTATGCAAGTGTGTGTGTATAAGATAGATATATATATATGTGTGTGTGTGTGTGTGTAAAATACGCACATTTGGCCTCTCAAATTCCTAACATAAAGAAGCACTGCTGTCTTGTAGCATCCACCAGGGTCATAAATCTCTATATCCACTGACACCCGGAGGGGACAAAGTGTCACTGTGTCCGTGCAGGTTAATTCACGATGCAACAGAGTCAAAGCAACTGATTTTTTTTCCACTTTCCTGTTTAAATTGCTCTAAGAGCAAAGCCAAGATCTCCATGGGACACCATCGAGCTCGCAACCATCATGAAAACAAAGATCTTTGACTGCATTGCAAACAGTGCTTCAGCTAATTAAAAGCCAACTCATTGAAATATCTAATTGAGTTTCTGTGCAGAGCGTTAGCTCCAAAAAATCTAGCCTTTCTAGAAGGCACAGTTGGGTTCTGGATCAGGCCCTGCTGCTCTGCACCTTAGGTAGCCTTGGAGGGGAAACCACTGCACTTGGGTGATGATGGCTTCTAGGATCTTTAGCTCTCAGGTTCCTGGGTACCCAGAGCTGATCCGTGGCCCTGTGGGTTATACTGGANCTCCACTCCAAGAGCAAACCCCGGGGCATCAGATATTCCAGCCCCTTGTGCTTTTTTCAAGGTTCGAAGCATATTTGAGAGTTGCATCCTCTCTTCAAACAGAAGCAGGGAGCAAGGCAATTCCTGCAAAGCAACCAACCTCATTCAAAAAGAAAATAAAAAATAAAAACAAGGGAGAGGGAAAGAAACTCCCCTCCGTTCCAAAGGGAAAAAAAAGGAAGATAAATCCAAACCAACCCCCCTGCGCCCCAGGGCTGGTAGAAGGTGTCTGGATCCCAGAGTCCATTGTGTAGGTGGGAAAAGCCCAGTGACCTCCAGCCTGGCCACCCCATCTCGCGGTCGCCAGGGTGCTGCCTGGGCATGGGTTCCTTGGCGTTGGCTCCTTGCCCCATCCCTTCCGCTGCAGAAAGTTCAGCGGTACCCAGTCCAAACTCGGCAATGCTCTGGGCGCTTGACTTTTCATCATGACAAAGATGTGTTTTCTCCTTTAGCTGCTGCGGGTTTTGCTTTTTAAATTCACAGTCTGATCCGAGAGAGAGAGAGAGAGAGAAAGAAAGAAAGAGACAGGATGAAGTAGAGGAGGAGGGAGAGTTTGGAGTGGGGAGGGAGGGAGTGCGAGGCACGCCGGGCTCTCCTTCTACGCATAAAACTCCTCCTGCTTGTCAGGCTTCTGGTACGTCACGTTGGCTTGCTTGGGCTCCTCCAGCGTGTAACTGCCCTCGTCCTTCTTCTTCATCCGGTAGATGAGCAGCATGACCAGGAAGGCAGCGAAGAGGGCTCCCACCACACCGCCCACGATCACCGCTGCAACACAGAGAAGTGGCATGGCCGTCAGTGCTGTCCCGCAGCCCCAGCCTGGCTTTCAGTGCAAATACTTTGGGGAGGATCATTTTGGATTCCAGCTTGGTTTTGTGCTTTGCGAGTTTGCGAGCAACTTTTCTCCTGAAATCTATGGTTAACAAAACTGAAAACGAAGGTGAGGGGCTAATGCAATGACATGATTCAAGGAGCTTCAACAAGCTCCCAAGTGCAGCAATGCTGAAGGGTGGGTAGGACCCAAAGGCACCTACTCTACAGCCGCACAGTGGGCGATGGACTGGCATGAGGCAGCCCAGGCACAGAGAGGGGTCCCTGCACAGGCTGTAACCTCATGCAAGGAGTGTGCAGAAAGTCCCCCAAAGAGATGTTCATTTGGGTGCCTGCAGGCATCTACCACCGCTCAGCTGAAGACCACCAGAACAAAAGTGGCTTTGCCATGCCATCGCCTCCAGCTCCCTTTAGCTGATGGTGTGACACTGACACCTCTGTCCCATCTCTGATGTCCCTCTGGCTAGGACAAGTGTCCCTCCCAGGGCACCTCTCTCCTTCCCTGCAGTAAGAGGTGGCTGGGTGGTATTCAGCCAGCACCATAGCACATCTTTCCACTAACATCCTATTTTTTTTCTGGAAACCCATCTTAGCAAAAGCAAATCATGCACAGATTTGCACTCTCCTGGCAAAGACGTGAAGATCCCTGGGAACCCCCCAGCACAGACCCTGGAGCTATTTTGGCAGGTGAGTGTGGATTTTCCCAGACTCGACACTACCCCAATGCCCTGCCAAAGACCAACCCCTCTCCTGGGGCATGGATGGCCCAGCTGTCTGTCCCCCCCTGCAAACACACCAGCTCTTCCCCCACAAACCCACAGCCTCCAGTCTCACCTATCAACACTTCTTTCCTCTCCAGGATGTTTTTCTGGGGAAGCTGAGCGGCCGAGTTACCAGAGTCTATCGTGTTGTCGATCAGCCCCGGCTCTGCATTCTTGCCCAGCCCGGGTCCTGATGGTGGTGTCACCACAGCCATCACCTCATTGCCGAGCTCAGGACGAGTCGTCTCTTCCTCCTCCCGGATCTCAAAGTCCCCGCTGGGGCCACTGCTGACTGGGACATCCAGCTCATTGTCGAGGACTGTCGTCACTTCCCCTGGCTCCATCTGGGAGAAAGGACAAGATGGAGCAGGGGACAAGGACAAAAGAGTGGTTCCTGCCTCCAGCAGCTCTGATGTGTCCAGAGGAAGAACATCACAGTACTGATGACAGGGTGGCCCTCTCAGCAGGGAACATGGGGGATAACATTGGGGTGTCCCTTCCCTGTGTCACTGAAGTGGACAGTTATATTGCGGGAAGCAAAACAACCCCACATCTTGACGGTCACCAAAAGGCTGAGGCCACCATGGCTGAGCTGGCCCATTCTTGTCTGTCCACATCCCTGGTGTCCTCAAGAAGCACAAACTCTCACCTGTTCCCTGTAGCTTCCCCTAAAGGGAGCCCCACATCCCAGACTCTCACCTGGGCTCTGTCCCCAGCGTAGACCAACGGCTGGCTGAAACATCCCAGAGATGTCTCCTTGCTAGACATGAAGTGATAACCGTTTGTGGCACAGCAACATAGTAAGTGTAAAGATCGGATGCCATCGGATGAGCCCCAAAGGGGTCCCTTCCCTCTCTTTTTTCTCCCTTCAACCTGCTCTTGTGGTTTCAGCCCTGTGGCACAAGGTGGAAGCAGGAAGATGGGTCCTTCTCACCCAGGACATGGAGCTAGCCCAGCTCCGTGATGCGGTCCTTGACCAAGCCCCCTTGGCAAGGAGGTGAACCCAGCCTGGATAGCAAACATGGGCCAGGCAGATGAGCCACTCCATCCCCCTCCAGCCCAACCTGACCTATTAATCGCCTCCTGCGCATCCCCACACCTGCAGCTCCCTCAGGGCCACATCCCTGCTGACCTTCTCCCTTGTCCCAGCAGCCTGACCTGCTACATGTCCACATGCTGAGCTGGACCGCACTGGGCATCCCTGAGCAAAACCTCCCCAGGAACCCTCCTTCATGGGGCAAACGGCTCCCTCCATGGTTGCCTCGGGACATTACAAATCGGGATGAGCAAAGGGCTCCATGGGCCGAAGCCAGGGTGGGCGGGTAAGGAGCCCTCTCCATGTCATGCTGCCCCAGGCGCGAGCGCATGGCTCACTGCTTTCCACAAGCAGGCGTTTTTGTGACAGAGATTAATTGAAGGTCAGCGGGAGCCCAGAGCACTATACATACATATACGTACACAGAAAAGAGGGACTAGTTTAGACAAATCACTCCACCTTTCAGTCAAAGCAGTTTTCAAACGGCCCCTGAGGGGCTCTGAATGAGAGATGGATCAGCGGATTAAATCCCCTGCTCAGGAGACCCGACGGGCTGGAAATGCACTGTCAAGCCATAATTGTGGAGCATTTGGGCCTCCCACTGTTGGGCTGCGAGTTGGGAAATGGTACAATGAGTCCAGACACAGAACCCAGAGGAATTTGGCCATGGGGAAGTAGAACACCCAGCCCTGCTCCTCTCCTGCCTGGGAAAGCTGCTCTGGAGCAGCTGGGCAAGGCAGAGCTGGGGGCACCAGGGACACGTGGCACACTCCTGGGTGCCCCCATCAGCTCTTGCACCAGCCCCATCACCATGCTCTGCCCGTGCAAGACCCTTCACCCTTTAATCTCTCCTCTCCAGCTCCCCAAATATTCCACTCTCCACAGAGCTGGGAAGAGCCCAATCTGGCTTGACATCCCTCTGAGCAACTGGCTCAGGATGGATGTACCCCAAAGGCTTCCCATCACCATCTCTTGGCTTCAGACATGGCCCACGAGCAGGTGAGAAGGGCTCCTGCCTCCTACCTGGGGGGCTTCTGTGGGCGGCAGCGTGGCAGGACTGGATGGCAAGGCAGTGCTTTTTTCTGTGAGGTCTGCAGTCCTGGAGGTGCTTGGTTTTGGCAGGGATCTGGGCTTGGCTGTGCTGGTGGGGACAAGTCGTGATGTGGCCATGTCTGTTGGTGTGCTGGTTTCAAGGATGGAGGTAGTGGGTGTCTCCAGGGTGGTGGCTCGGGTAGTGGCTGCCTTGGTGACAAAGGGGAGCAGGAACCTCCGGACAGTGGTAGGCTTGGCGGTGGCCATGGTGGTGCTGGTGGTGGTCGTGGCTGCAGTGGTGGTGGCCGTGGTGGTCGTGGTAGTGGTCGTGGTGGTGGTCATGGTGGTAGGGGAGTCACTGGCAGTGGTACTGGTGGTGGTTGCTTTCCAACTGGGGATCGCTGGTGTCTCTGTCATCCTGGGGATATACAAGATGCTGGTTGTCTGCTCGGGGGTGGTGTCCTCAGCAGTGAACGGTTCAAAGGGAGTTGCCACAGGCTGCACCAAGGTGATGGGCAGCACGGCCGCCGTGGTGGGGAGTGTGATGGATGTGTCTGTGGTGAGGGTCACTGCCGTCTCAAGCCCTGACTCCTGCTCAAAATCTGAAAGAGGGTGAAAAGAGCAAAGGGTGAAGCTGCTGCTGCCTGGCATTTCCCAGGGCTGATACTCACCTGGCCTCACCGCCCCCCCCCGCAAAAAAAAAACAAGAGCATGGACTAGGTATAGGCTCAGCAGAAACCAAGGGCTGCAGCTTCCCATGTGGTGGCCAAAACCCATCTCTGGGGTCAATTAAACCTCTGTAATATTGGCATATGCTACTGTGCTGGGAGAAGGTTAATCCTGCCCAGTAAGACCAGAGGCTGAAATGGGAAATAGAGTTACCTGAGCCCAACCTTTGGGACCATTCTCTTTGTTTTTTTCTAGGAGAGGGCAGGAGGGTGGCTCTGGAGATGAGCAAGGGACAATCACTTGCATCCCACAGCAAACCCCTCTTCTGTCCCACCAAAACCCATGGCCAGGCTCCCCAGGGACCCTTCCCCAGCAGCCCCAGGGCTACTTACACCCTGAGCCAGAGCCCGAGTAGACATCGTCCAGTTCTTCATCCCCAAAGGGGTCATCGTCCCCAGAGCCCTCCAGGTCCACAGGCCTCTCGTAGTTCTCGTTGCGCCAGCGCTGAGCCTGCAGCCGAGTGGAGAGACACACGTGAGCAGCTCCAGCCTGACCAAATCAAGAACAGTCCCTGCACAGACACCCCCAGACAGCCCTCACGGGGTGATGCACAGGTTAAACAGGCCAGGGAAAAGCAAGACCAAGGGAGCAGAAGCGCAGGCAGTGGTCTCCAGCTGAACCACCCAGAATCATGTTTATTTTCCCCAAAACAATTCCCTGCTGCAAATCTTTCAGACAAGCTGACATTCTGTGGAGAGCTCACATTGACTCCGATAACATTTCCCATGGAAATGAGCCCTCTGGAAAAAGGCGGGGGTGGGGGGGACCAACAGCTCCTTTTGAAAACTGTGAGAAAAATTATTCATTTGGTTCTCCAGTTTACTATTGTTTCATTTTAAATGATTATCATGTAATTCCTGGCACAGGTGTGTCAGTAACACACACTATCAGCCGCCATAACTTGGAAAGTCTCAATATGAAACAATATCAGACTTCAAATACTCCATTGCTCTGCAGCACAGCTAAAACTTGAAGAGCCCTTGCCAGTAGGGCTCTTAAACATCTTGTTTTGCAGATCAAAGTGTTGCAAGGAAACAGTTTGACACTTCATTACAACCCAAACAAGGAGGCTTTGATCTGCAAGATAGCATCAGATGTTTCAAGATGTAACAAGCCAGGTTAGTGCTTAAATTTAAAATAAAGGGGTAGAAGGGTCCTCTTCACGTATTAGAGCACTTTACCTCTTGACAACAGCTTTGAGTTTCTTTGTTTTCATTCCAGATTAGAACAAAAAGGAATTTTGAAAAGTCAGAAGGTCCCACAACATAGAAATCTGGGACTTAACTCACATTTTGTCCCTCCTTCTCCTCTGGAGCCCATCAGCTGGCAGGGGAGAGAAAACCCAGCAGCCCTCAGCTGCAGCGAGGTGCTTGAGGCTGGGAGGTGGGAGGACACTTCCCAGGGGCCGCAGGCTGATTGCTGCTGTGGTGCCCAAGCCAAGGAGATGTCTGCTGCCCAAACCCTGCCCATGTAGTCACTGGGGTGCTGCAGATGTACCACTTGTGTCATACACCCCTAGTGACAGCATGAGCACATTCCTGGGGACATAAATCTCTCGGGATGGTCAAGGGGAGTTGGGCCCTTAAGTGGCTGTGTCTTCTGAAAGCACTGATGAGCAATTTTGGGCTGGATCTATTGCTTCATCTCCAGTGATAGCAGTGCTCGCCCCTATCCCCAAAGCCACTGGTTATATCCTGCCAGTCTCCAACATGCTGTGCTCTTTCCAAATGGCTGGGAGGGCTCAGTCTTTGTCCCGAAGGTAATGCACCATCCTGGAGTTTCAAATACAGTTACCAGCAGCTCACTGAAGAAATCTGTTATCCACCAGAATTAATCCGCAGGGAATTGGGAACCATGTGGCCCCTTGCCAAATTACAGAGGCCAAACCCCGCTGCAGCACGAGGCTGAGGATGGAAGCAACACGCTCTGAATCTGGGAGTTGGTGCTGATTAACCCTGCAGAGATGCTGGAAAGCCCAGCAATGGCCACGGTGGTGGGGAAACAGCCTGGAGAGAGGAGGGACCAGGAGAGATGGGATGGAGGCAGGAGGTAGCCAAGAGTGAGGGGGACACATCCCTGTGAGGCAGGAGCTTTCTTTCCCTCCTTGGAAATCAAGGTGTCACAATGGGTGACAAGCAAGATGATCTCGGTGTTGCCGAATGATTTCAAATAATCCTTTGCTCTGACCTATGGAGGGACAGGCTCCAACTCCTGGAGAGGAGACAGTAAAAAGTAGGGAAAAACTGATGCACCAAAGATCAGTGCAAGTGATTTTGCTAAATAAGTGATGTCTCACAACATGCAAGAGCAAAATAGATAAAATGCAATAACAAACAGATGCCCGGGCAGGATCTGCTGTAGCCCAGGGGGAAGGCAGTGGATAGAAGTAAAAGACATGAAGAACTACTTTTGGTTTCACCTTGCAAGTTTTCCATGACTCCCCAGCACTGACTCCAAAACATTTGTGTCAATATTCCTCCTGGATCAGTAGGACAAAGTTATGGAACTATGGAGCTCACCCACTGTGAAATGGCCTGTCCAGGACTTCTCTGTCCCTGTGTCCAGTGGAGGAAAGCCAAGGACCAGGAGATCCCAGGGGACATGCAGGTGTTGATTCAGTGTCTTTTGAAGCTGATGGGGTGCACCACCCATAGGAGCCCATAAATTATGAGACAGGCCACCAAAACTGATGGGAAGGCAAGGAAAAATGGCAAGGTAAGAGTGATGAGAGGAAGAAACATTTGGAGTTGCTTTTATTTGCCTTTTGATTAGTCCACCAAAAATATTGAGGCTCACCAAGAAACGAGGAGACTGCACAGGAGCTCCCCAGACCACCCCTCACCCCTGCCAGCTAACCCCGGCGAGCTCCCCAAAGGCCAGATTCTCTCTGCATGACCCACAAAGCCTCACTGTAATGGAAGCCACATGGCTGAGCTCCATCAAGCCTGTTTCTCCCTTAAATTGGAACCAGACGAGGCAGCTCCAGCCACCGACTCCCCGGCTCTCCGTACTTGGAGCAGGAAACGAAAACGGAAGCACACAGCCGCAGCATGCCACCCCAGCCCCCATCCATCCATCCCACAGGGTGGAGAGACTCAGCACAGACAGCATGTGTCCTGGATCTGCTTTGCTCAGGAGAAAAGCCTGGAGTGAAGCAGTGAGGGCAAATGGATAGATGCCGATGAGAATTGTCCAGCCCCAAATCCAGAAGCAAACCTTCCCATGAGAATAACACCCCTGTATTTTGCTCAGACAGCAACTGAGCCCAGCACCCCCCTGCTCAACACATGGCTGAGGAGGACACCCCAGGCACCGCTGTCTGGTTCCAGCATCCTCCCGGGGCACCGACTGCTGCTGTGCTTCAACCTGCAGCGTGTGACTCCCCAACGTGATGCAGATTTGGAGCTGGGAGCCCTTCCTCTGGGTCTTTCTCCTCCCCAGATCCGTACCCCCTGCACTGTGCAAACACCTTTCACTCCCTCCAGGCTGAGAGACCAGGATCCACCACAGCCCCACGGGGATCCATCTCCCAGAGCCACTGACTGCAGCAGCAACAACTTCACAGCAACAAAACACCTCACAGGGCCAAAACTCACTCTCCGGAGACAACTCCCCCGATGTGAGAGACATCTCTCCCACGCCTGCCCCTCACAGGCCAGCCTGCAGGAGAGCAGGGATGTTCTCAGCCAGGTTTTGCCCTAAGTGGATTCCAGAGGATCGGCAGCGATCAGTGGAGTTTATACCATGGAGGGACTACGGCAGCCCGCGGCACAGGGCAGCCCGCCAGCAGCCCAGCTCCAGTTGCTGCCGGGCCGGCTCAGTGCACGTAACACCAGCTCCCACGCGACCAGGCACCACACTGCTGCTGCACTGCAATATTCACGAAGATGCAGCGTTCCCGCTGCTCAGGGGTGGTGAAATGGGACCGAAAGTGGGGTGGTAGAGAGTTTCCCTTCCCTTACTTGGCCACAAGTCTCCAGAGGCGGCTCCCGAGCCGCTCCTGCATGCAGGAGGAGCTGGCGATACAAAATCATGGCAAGCAGCAACAGAAGCTGGGCAACCCTTTGCTCCTCTCCAGCATCCTTAACCCTACGATCGCATCTGCCCAGCGTAAAGCCCTCAATAACCACACAGCCAAGAGCAGGCACGGGGGTACCCCCTGACTGCAGTAAGCACAGCCCCAGCCCACCAAGCTTCACAAAGATTTATTGATAAGACTTGTGAAACATCTCCAGCTGTTCCCAGTGCAGGGTGGGGGTGTTTGGGACAAGGCTGTTCCCCCAAAAAGCCCCCACGCTGCTCCACTCCCGAGGCACTGATGTAAACCTCCTCCCGGTCAGGCTGCCCCAGCTGCAGCCCTGGTGGTATTAGGTCAGGCTCATGCAATAAATCTTGGGAACAGTTGGTGTTTATTTGGATTTACTGCTGCTTAGATTGTTAATACTCCATGTGCACCAAGCCTCGCAGCCATGCACGGCCCCCAGCCTCCCCCCAGCATCGAGAGGGCTGCTCCTCCTTGCATGGCTGGGATGAAGCAGAGAGGAACGGTGATTTTGCCAGCTCGGGAAATCACAAATCATGCAGGACAGCAGCTCCCACCTCCTGACCTGTGGCTGCCTCCCCATCCATCACAGCCTGCATCGCAGCAAAGACACAGCTGGCTGGAATTTCCCCAAAAGAGAAACTTCACTCAGACTTTCTCCCCACCACAGCAGGCTCCGCATGCTCTGAGCAAGGCTGGAGGGACCCCACTGGCAGGACCCTCCGGGCATGGTGGATCCATCCCTTGCAACCCCTGGTCCCCAGGGATGGTGTCATGGACTGTCCCAACCCCGCTGCAGGAGGGACAGGGCTGCCATCCAGTGGGAATCCCAGTGCTGAGCTGCAAAGTCTGTGCAACTGCTGGGGATTGCCAGCCTTCCACAGCACAGATTTCATGCTGGCCTAGGATGGGAGTCACACAAGCCGTGTCCATGCACTTGATCAATCTCCTCCCACAGTCAGGATGGGGGGACCCGCTCGCAGGACTCCCAGGTCCTCTACGCAGCCCTCTCCAGGTGTCCGATGCAAAGCTGGGCCAGGCAGGCAGAGAATCCTTGGGGCAGGGAGGAAACCCCAGCATAATGCTCGTCCTGGCGCCGGTGCCCCCTGCCCCACACCAGCCCCTGCCCTGCCCTGCCTGCGGC
>VZTL01022149.1:0-22764 GCA_013400535.1 Scopus umbretta
GTCTGATTTTTACGCACATCCTTCAGTCCCCATGGAAGACTGGCTGGGTTTGACTGCCCAGTGCTAGCTGGTACCAAACATACTCATTGAACGTCACATCACACAGCTAAACTGCAGTCTTCTCCCTTCATTTAGTATCAGGAATGTACCACCCCCGAAGAACCAGACACACACTCAGTACCTGCTTCCCCCAAGAAAGGCAGGCCAAAGTTTTAAGATGGTAGCTGCATCTTGGCCAATCTTAGAGATCAAAATAGGGAGAACCAAACCAAGTCCTTTGGCTCAGACCAAAGGTCTTCACTCTCCACCGTTCAAAGGTGGCTGTGACCCTCTACCGCACTTTCACTAGCAATTTATAGGGATGAGATAACACATGTGTGTTGATTAAACATGTGGTCAGATTTACCACCACTGACTGCTACAAAAACCACAGCAGCCACCCTGTACATTTACTTTGTAGAAGAACATAAAGGGTAGAAATATTTCCAGGCACCTGGTTTCTGCATCTCTGGTGCTTGCTCATCTGTAGCATAATATGACTCCTAGGATACTTGTGACATTTTCCTTTACTGTGACTATCAAGCAGGATTTTCCAGCTACAATGGCACTGCAAATTCAAAACAGAACTGCCAGAGGCATATTTAAATTGTTAATTGCTTTAACTGTTAATATTGTTTAATTATAAAGATTTGCAAAACATTTACCATTTAACTTTCCTGGAGAAGAATGGAGAGCACCTTTCCTAACAGTTCTTTCATTCCACCCCAATTGGTTGGCTCAGTTTAAATATTTATCCTAATTTTCAAGGCAGTGAGGAGTTTTGCTTAAAGAATTATAGTACAGATAACCTGTGTGCCCAAAGGTGTTATAAGTGATAGGAGCAGACAGGTTGTGCTCTATAAATAGGTATGTTCAGTCAATTACCCATATTTCATTTTTTTAACCTCCTCATTTGCTGTAAAATTTTGCTCTAGTGTCTTAGCACATATGCAGTGCATGTAAAGCACAAAAAAGTCTGATGAATGTTTTAAAAGCAGGGGACCACAGCCTACAGACAGGGAGTCAAGTTATTTATAAACATGCTCCCACTGACCTGTAATTAAAATGAGATCCTTGGTGGAGCTCACCTTCCATTTAGGCATCAGGAAAATCAGGCAGCCAGTTTTTCCAAAGCTCTGCTCTGTGTATTTAGCAACCAACCATCACTGCAAATAGGACCTCCTGAACCCTTCAGAACTTATGAAATCTGGGAACTTACTTCTGGGGCCTACATTTGGGTTTTTCATATTAAAAAAAAAAACCACCAAAAAACAACAAAAAACCCAAAACTAAACCAAACCAACAAACCAAAAACCACACACCAAAAAAACCCCCACCACCCTACAACCCCAGGCCTCAAAATCTTACTCCAAAGAATTAAACGTGTCAGATCTCACTTAACATTTTCCTGGCTACTAAAAAGACCAAATTTTTCAGCAAGAGCTCACACATCCCTGCAGCACAGCAGCTGTGCCTGATGCTGTTAGCTCAGTTCTGAGATGCAGCCTAGTTGTGCAGCATGGTGCTACGCCTAATGAGCGCCCTGCTGGGTGGGTTACACAGTGTGCCAGGCTAAGGTAACGATACTGCTTTTGGTCCTTCTTGCCTCAGGGTCACTGAGATTATGGGAGCCTCCACCTTTTAGCAGAGCACAGAAACATCCACTGCAATCGTTGAAATCGCAGTCTAACATGATGATGAGTAAGATCCCACCCTGGAGCTGCAGCTAAAGGGGGACATGCAGCCCCTTACTGAGCAGTATTCACAGAACGGAAATTCCTTTCCATGCAGAGGCCAGGAGAGACAATCCTAGTAACACACAGCCAACAGAACAGGTTTGGGCATGAGGAAGAAAGTCTGCCTTAATGTAGCAGCTAAATGATAACAGAAATCTTTATGTGTGACCAGAGTTCTTTGTTTCAGGACTTAAGTAGTCCTAATGTAGCCTGGGAATTCAAGACCTGGGGTGGAAGTGGGGAGAGAAATCAACATCCTGGAAAAAAACACACCATTAGGTAAAAGACGTAGGCAAAATCCGTGCTATTTTCTATTCTCTGTTCTCTTCCCACAGGCAAATTTACACCATCTCTCACTCACCATGGACTAACGGTGTTAAGAGCATTGTGAAGAACAGCAGCTGTGATGACCACATGACTGTGAAGGAGGGCTTGAAAGTATCCCAGCAAACGAGGGTTCAAACAAAACAAGGTGAGTGTCCTCCTTCACTTGCTTCCAACACTTCAACTGTTGGCCTTCAATTCACATCCAAAAAGGGGAAAAAACCCAAGCAAAAATAACAATAATAAAAAATCCCACAGCCAGTATCCAGAGTCTGAGACCTACAAATGAAAAAGGAAAAAAAAAAATGCAGTTAGTGAAACAATAAGATAGGTGTTTTCAATCAAGTCTTGCTGTGTTTCTTTGATGCCAACAGCTGTAAAGGCAAATGTGTCTCCCCCCCACCCTTCAGATGTATACACGTTCCTGCATAGAACTGGAATTAAACCTTGTTGCTGTGCAGAGTGCCAATTTGTGCATCACTAATGCTCTGCTTCCTCTCTCAAAACAGGGCTTAAGATAGCAGTTTTGAACAATGATGCCCACAGGTCCAGAGAGTCCACAGACTTGAAAGTTGACTAGAAAAAACAAGTCCGTATGTATTGCATCGTATCCTACGTACACGGGACTTCAAAACAACTCTCCTGAAAATGTCTGGGTGTCTATAAATCGCAAGCCAAAAGAAATTCCAGAGCTAAAGTGGGTTTAACTGGTGCCTAGGCTCTGTGCTGATCTCTTAAACAGAAATAAGTTTCCACCCCAGCCACTTCTTTTCCACCCAAAACCCTCAAATACGGGGGCGGGGGGGAAGAGTAAATGCAAGCTCCTGAAAGAGCACATTTGCCAATGTGCTGGCAAGTCAACAAAAACTGCTGACGAAAGAGGTCACTTCACCAGTTGGTCCAGGCTATACCTGTAAGCATGCATGAGAAGCACAGTGCTTTAGGAGAAAATGCAACTCCGTTGTGACAGAGCTGCACTCCCTGGCCTGCCTCCCCCTTCCCTTCAAACAGAAACCTTTTTTCAATCTATGTAAACGCATCCACACCAGCTTGGCTGGTCCCAGTATAGGGGATAAGACACCCAGACAACAATCCCACTTTCTTTTTAATCTCCTGCACAGTACGGAATGCAGGTGGACATGCTGGCCAAAAGATTCCTATGCAAACATCTGCTACATGTCCTGAACAATGTGGGCAGAAACTGAGCCCAGTGCTTCCCCAGGTAGCCAGGCATTGCACTTTTCTGCTAAGACCTCTCACTCCCTTTTGCACTTCGCCCATGGTTCCGCTGTTGAGGCTGACGCCAAGATACTAGGCAGTGGGATGAGTAATACGGTTTGGGAGTATGTCTGCCGAAGGTATGCTGAAAAGCCTCTTTATCGCCCTGTTTGAGGTGTCCTGTAGGGCTTTTAATCACTGAACCTGGACCAGGCTTTGAACGCAAGTGACCAAAAGTCACCCTCACCTAAAGCTACCTTCTATGGTGACTGCCAGTGACTTACTCACTCCTAGTCAAGCTCCACAGTTACTCATTGTGGGACTAAAAATAATGGTCTCGTCCATCCCACATACTTACAGGAAAGCATGGGGAAATCTCAAACCATGCTTGAATAGAAACATTCACTCATTTAATTGGAGAAAATATTTCAGCTTCCCATCATTTTAATCTCTCAAGAAGGAACTAGATGGCCACAGTGACTCAAACATGGCAGGAAAAAAACAACTATACGAGTTGAACCATGGCATCAGTTTGAGACTTAGCTCCCCACTGACTTTGAAACGATGCTAAAATATGAGGAATTGAAAAGTACTTTGCGTATCTGTTTTGAACTCCCTAGACTCTGCAGCCTTCACAGCACTGGTCTAATTAAAAATCTCTCCAAAAATTTCTGATCAACAGAAGTTATTCTTCTCTGAGCAAAGAAGCTGTTTTTGCCAACTTTCGTTCTTACCCAAAACCCAGTTTGAGCCAAAAAGCTATATGAAAAACTGTGCTGCATGCCATTATGATGTGGGCATATTTCTGAAACTCTGGCATGACAAAGTGGCCTTTGTTTTGTCTCCTATCTTTGCTGATCAACTAAATCAAACCCCACATTGTTCGGAACCAAAGTCTATAAGGAAGTTGCATTTTTTTCTGATAAATGTATCTGCTTGCACTGCCAAGATTTTATTCTCCCACTCTACTCTCCTCCCCAGTCTATCCCTGCAATTTGTTCATTCAAATGTAGCATTTAGTTTCCAAAGCTTTTTCACAGCTCTGCAACTGGGGTGACTAAAAAGCCCAAGGTCAGTATGCAGTCAAGTGGCTTCTTTATAGACATCCTAGAAATTAAAACTTTGCTCAAGCTGGGACTAATCAGAATGGTCACTGATAATATTTAAAGCCTGTTTTCCAAAGGGGGACAAGACTCATGAATATTTTAAATCACACATTCTAAACAGCAATCAAGTTTTCCATTTATATTTTAGGAGGCTACCAGTACACATCAAACTACACCACTGGCCATTATTTATGTATGCTTTTCCCTACAGCAGCCTTTGTAAAGTTTTAAAAGTGAGAAGCTTTTTGTGCTACAAAATTTGAAAAGGCATACAGAGATGGGAGAAAGCTATCCAAGCTCAGGTACACTTCCCTGAAGCAAAAGCTCAGCCAGGCAGTGAAGAAGTGGAGGTTTATTTTACGATTTCTATTTGTTTAAGCTGCATCAAGTTCTGGATAATCTAAATCTGTTAGAAAAAGACAACATTATGGTGCAGTAAAAGGTTTTTGGGTGTAAACTGAAGAAGTCACAAGTTAATTATGCCACCTATCCCAGAGAAGGGATAATTGTCAACAAAATATTTATATAGTGGCCTTTGAAATTGTTTTTATCTGTTTATATATTCTTGCATGACAGGGTTCAAGGATTTTTTTCTATGGTCTCATGGGCTGGGGCTGAATAAGCAAAAGGATTCACCTGCTGTCTGCAGAGCCCAAACACTAATTTTGGAAACTCATGTCTCACAATCACCAGAACAGCAAATAAACGTTTTATCCTACTGGAAAGAGCATTATCTAGTCACAAAGCTTCTGTGCAAAACAGAGACAATAGGAGTAGCTCAGCATTATGCACGACTTACTGCAGTTGTAAATCTGGCCCAATAACTCCCAGCCCTACTTTTTTTCCTGCCAGAGTAGAACAAGCCAGAGACATGGCCTGTCAGGTTGTGTCTACACACCCTGGCTGGCATAACCTTCCCCTTAAACCTGTTCCTACAAAGACTTCAACCCCTTAGGCTTAAGCTCATGCACAAATCTTAACAAATCCACAGTGTGTCTAGAGAAATGCCAAAGTTGTTTAACAACACAGGGCACTACTGTATTAACCAAACACACTGTAATGCTACAAAATTCTGGGTGGTTTTGTATTTCATGTAATCAAATAATCATAGTGTGCTTGTGAACTGGATATCTGCAGGGCAACAGCTAGATAGGAAACAAGTGGAGCAACCCTTTTTCTTAATGGTCACACAACCCCTCTCAAGCAGCATTATGAGATGCAGGAAGAGGCCTGCAAAACAAAATTCACTTCATCTTTGGATTACCTCTAGGTAAAATACAGACAAAGAGAGAAACTAGAGCACATATCTGTGAACTGTTCAGTGCAGAGTGTTACATTTATTGATGCAAGAAGGGGATATACAACCACAGTGAAAAATTTAGGGGCTACACTTGACCTAAGGGGTTTGGACTTGAACCACAAAGACGAAGCACTGCTTTAAAGAAAAGCATTGCTTTAAAAGAAAATTCTTCTGCTCACCGACCTTTCTGCCCACAGGGCTGCCCCTGAAACCCTCATGCTCTGATCCGCTGCCAGGCATCACCCAAACCTGACTGGCATGCCAACGGTTCCCAAAATCCAACTCAAAGTGGTACTGACAGAACAGGAGAAAGCCAAAGGAAACTAAGGCCTCGCGGTGTAGATATGAGCAGTGAGGTATTCGTCAATCTGTCGTTCATAAAAGAGCATTATAGATACACTGACAAACTCAACATCTACCCAAGTCTGTTCTTCAGCAGCTAATGTCAAGCAGCACATGGAGCGTTTTCTGAGCTCATATGTCGACAGTCTACAGGGAGGGTGAAAAAGAAAAAGAAACTGGTTCATCTGGTGAGTAAACAGGCTGAATTCAAAGTACAATTTAGAGCAGCACAAGCCAAACCTGTCAGAAAACCACTTAATTACTGCCTTCCTCCAGCCATGCGCACATTTGCACCTGCACAAAGCTGGACACTACCCTTCTCACATGGCAAAAGCTGCCTACCTTCCTCAGGTATCTAGCATTTTCTAGACAGTTGGGGTACAGCCACAGGAGGGGCAAGAGTGTTTTACAAGGGGGATTATTAGCAAAAGCCAGATAGAAATGCCCTGTTTTTCTTACCCAGTTTTACTTGCAGCAATTTTCTCCCCACCCCTGAAAACATACATAGTAAAACTAGCTTAAAGAAATCAGTGGTTAGATTACTATATATATTTTTTATATATACATACAGATTACTGTATATTTCTTAATAGAAAAGATTCCTGCACTTATCTTCTCCTTTGGCAGAAGTTGCTTACTAAGTAGAAAATAAGCATGATGTTTCAAAGAAATATTGATTAAATCCACTATTTACAAGGGAAAAAGTTTGGAAGTCATTAAATTCCCTGAAGCTGATAGGCCACACTGGAACCACGGATGTTATTCCCCATTTTCAGCGTCTGCTACTTGAAACAATTTATTCCAGACAACATTTTCAGGATTTCTCTAAGAAGAGAGGGAAGAGAAATAACCCCAGCGAGGAAAAAGATAACATGCAATCTCTGCAAAAGTAGATTAACTGCAACTTAATGTTAGAAAATTTCTTTTAAGTAAAAGAATGACCTGTATTGCCACTCCCATTATGAACGGCTAAACAAAAGAATTGCTGCAATATATGTGGCCATGAGTTGTCTGCAAAACACATTTTTTGTTTATTATTTGCAACATTACTAAAAACCAAAAAGTTTTGGCTCTTCCACTTGTTTCCACCTTTACCCTATTTCAAATCCTTTTCCCTGTCACGCACTCAGGATGTGGCTCCACGGTCACTTGGTGGTGGCAGCAACACAACCTGCCACGTAAAAGGTCACGCAGACATTACTGCTGGTATAACGCGGGGGGAACAAGGCAGGAGCAGGCTGTGCTCCTGGCATTTCAATGGAACCACATGTACTTCCATTCCTAGCCGCTCACTGAAGTTACCAGTGCAGGGACGTGGTTATTTATGGGCAGATTTTTCCACAAACATTTTAAATAAGTCAGGAACATGTTTTTGAGACACATAAACTGAACTGTCTGTAAACTTTTATCTGCATCTGCATTTAGCCCAGAAGAAGGTTCATCCTATACTGCAAATACTCATAAAGTCAGAGTTCTCACAGAGTTCAGGAAAACAGGCTTTTGTTTCTCAAAATATCAAGTGGCAGCCATGGCTTTTAGCTCTTCATTTCACATTTTAAGTTTGCTAGATCTGATGCACCGTGAGAGACCCGGTGAGCCTTCTTAGTGTGAGTGGACTCGCCAACTTGGGGTTCAACCTGCTCACATCTATGTCCTCTTTCTGTACCATCACCTCTGCTCCCATCCTATCTCATGTCTCTGCTGGGGCTGTGAACACAGAAGGAAACTTCTCAACCCTCTCACCCCATATGCACAAACCCACAAGGTATTTCTGAGTCTCTATTTCCAAGCAAGGTTTAAAACGGGCACTTGCACCTCCGCCCCTAATTGCACATTCCTGTATGTTAACATCCACTTCACCCACGTTGTTTGAAAACCTAAGACCATTCTGCCCTTTACTCCTCCTTTATATCACACCTAGCACTCTGAGAAGTAATTTTAAAAACCTTGAATGCAAGCAACAACAGCAACAATGTCCAACAAGTTTGCATCCAGCCTAGCCTCTCAGGTATCACTGCAGAATGCTCCCCCGAGAGGAGCGGCTGAGGCAGCAAGGAACTGCTGTCAGCTCAAACCCAGCCTCATCAACCACCTGTTTCGGCTGTAATTCAAAGTGACAAAGAACGCTTTAGATGTGCTACAGGATTCGCTGCAGAATAACTCTCAAGTGTTAACTGAGTTAATTCATTTCAGATTAATCAAGCCTTTGATAAGAGCACACCCGAATACAGACCAGATGAATGTAGTAGCCTTTTTTTCCTGTGTAGGTGAAATGGAGGCTTTTGTGCTTTTCCAAAGGTCAAAAGGGGAACTTAAGCTATCAGCTGCTTGTTGGTTTTCTCATTCAGTCCAGGATCAAAGCAATTTCAGCAAAAAATGATAACCAAACTAAATGTGAAGCTACTCATACATCTTGTGACTTCATATAGGAGGATGGAGGGAAGGAACCGAGAGAAAAGGAAGAGTCTTGGAAACATGGTCCAGAAGTTTAGAAAGATTGTACCGAATTGTACGCATGAATATCGCAGCTACTGAATGCTCCAGCCTTTCTTTAAGCGCCTGCTGGTTATCCTTGGCGATATACTTCATTACAGATTTAAGAGAGGAGGGTAAATCATTCACAGAGTCCCTGCATATATGCAATTATGATAACACCCGCAAAATTTCAGAAGGTGCAGGGTAGCATCCGAGGATGTGGTAAAATACGCAAATGTTTGTACTGCATTACCACCCCTAGATCAGCGGGCTTTCTGAAAACTGATCAGGAAAAACTTGGTACTCTGACTGGTTAAGCACCGCTGCTAGGGCAGCTCGCAGCTGCCAAGAAGCAAGTCAGCCCCTCCACCACTCCAAACCCCATCAGGGGAAAAAATCCTACATGTCTTGGGAAAAGCTATGCAGCTCTTCACACAAGCCGCACAGCACCATAAACTTCTGACCACCTGAAACAACTCTATTTCATCACTGTATACAGCAATTATTACAACAATATTCTGCAAACTTTTGCAGGGGTGTTAAGATCCTTCTTGAAAATTTATGATACCTGCATAATACGCCATCTTTCTCAAATGTTTTAGTTTGTAGCACATCTTTATAGAGGGAAAATAATACATAGGCAAGCACTCCTCAGTATTGCCAACAGTTATGATTTCCTTGCGAAACTCTCAGTATGTGGCAGCTCCTTGCAATAACGAAAATTTCAGCTTTATTTTCAAGTACATTTCTCCTTAGAGAGAAAAGCTGAAAAACAGGACCCAAATACAGCTCAGAGGCTTAGTAAACTGGTGGTAAATAAACATAACTCAACATATTTATTTGATTTGAAATTCGCATGACTTTTAATCAAATCTCATAATTTTTTTCTGTGAATGATTCATGATGTTGAAAGCCTGGGTTTGCCAATACTCTCGTAATGCTTATTTGCATTCCACAGAGCCTTTGGCAATTATTCTATGACAAATAAAACACGTGTGGTGCGTGCATTGAAAATGGAGACAAGCTCATCACCAGGCTCAGCATAATTTTCACTTCCCTTTGCTACCATTAGCCGAGGTTGTATTTTGAGGCATCACCTCTCCCATACACACCAGCCCCCTTTATTCAAGTGTGTTACCGTGGCTGTAATTGTGACAGCACAGATTCTGCACTGGGTCTCCAGGAGAGTTCAAATAACACATCTTTAAGTGAAGTGTGGTATTGGGATCAGAGGAGGAATACTCCTAAATGCCTCTGGATTCAGCCTTTACAGTAAGTTTCAATATCCATTTATCCAGCCTATCTTTCCCTTCCCACTCTCGGTCTCCTTCGTAACACCTCTAATTTTCTTCCTTTCCTCTTCCTGGCAGGAAAGGACCTCTTTAACTTATATTGCCCCAAACTGTCCATCAGCTGCAGATACAGAAGGAGAGAAGAGTTTAGTGCCATTTGGCATGACAGCAAGATTGGGTTTTGGGGGTGGGTTTTCTTCCTGGGGAGTGGAGGGGAATCCAGCTGGGGGCCATTTCTTGTTTGCCTGCAGCTCATCGGGAGGCAGCCCAAGGCCCATATGGGCGGGCTCCATCTCCCCGTACATCAGCCAGGAACAGGAGGATGGTGCCCAGCCTTTCAGGGCTGTTTGCTCCCCAGAAGTGGCATATGCCAGAGAAGAATCTTACTTGCAAAGAT
Source organism: Scopus umbretta (assembly GCA_013400535.1). Lineage (NCBI taxonomy): Eukaryota > Metazoa > Chordata > Aves > Pelecaniformes > Scopidae > Scopus > Scopus umbretta. The sequence goes on from VZTL01022149.1 coordinate 10,230, forward strand.
GATGGTAAACTCTTTTTTTGTGGGCCCTGAAATTCGGAAAAGGGGGAAAGCAACTGCCTTATGTCCACCTCTTGGCACACTCTTTCACAACCCAGTTGGCCCCACAGCTCTTTGGATATGAAGGTTAAACAGCAGAGTTAGACATCAACAGCTACAGAGAATCGAGCGCTGCTGAGCTGAAGCAGAAAGCCTGGCCTCTACAACGGCTGGTCTCGCAGGGCCTGCAGAAGCAGGGACCTGACAGACAACAACACGTGAACCAAAATACCAGAATCACAACTGCATTTGTCATTGGAAGCAGTACTTTTGACCATGCTGGATTTCCTCAGCCTTTGACTTACTCCAGCTCCAGTCTCTACTCACACATATAACAATACGCAGTAATAAAAAAAGGAAAGAGTACTATTTGACCGGGCAATTGCAGTGAAAACAGCAAAGTTGTGATGGATTTCCTATTTGTAAAATGTGTCTCCAGTGCCTTTTTATTCTGCTCTTGCTTACTATTCCTTTCTCAAATGGATGGTAACAGATATTACTTGTTTTGCACTAAAAAAAAATGTAATTTCCTTCACTTTTTGTGCTGATTAGGAAGTTAACAGGCAGTATGAGCAAGGCTAATTGCTTTTCCGATTTAAAAGGTACTGCTCTTGAAAGAATTAGAGTAACAACAAGAGATCACCTATACACACCACTCTATGCACATGTGCACATTATCACATGGAACAAAAATAGCTAGCAAATGAGATGAATGGCAAAATCCAGGTGAAAAACACATTTTTACAAGAAAGTTATCTATGAAAAAGTTAAATTTAATAGTCTTATTCCATCATAATAGATCTATAAATGTCTATTAATGTTTAGCAGCAAATTGGGCTTTAATAATTATTGCTATTTTTGGCTGGTGGGTGACATGTAGCTTAAATATAAACCAGATTTATGTTTGACACCAGGATGACTTTCTCGGACGACTCTCCTTGACTTAACCTCTTCACACATCACAAGACATTTAATATAATTTTATTTCTAATAGACTGTGAGCCAATAGGATCATATTTGCTACTACTGATGTTTTCAATGAGAAATAAAATCAATGAGGTTTACACTGAAGATAAGTGTAAGTGATTAGTTAAGTGTAAGCGGCTTGGAAAATATTAGGAGGGTTATATTATTCAACCAAATGATGCAAATTAAGAAAGAGTCTGGATAGAAGTAAAATCTATGAAAAACTCCTGACCTTGCTTTGTTGGAGAAATCTTAGCTAGAATTTGTTCTTTTGTGGACACTCTCAAAAATGAGTATTAGTAGGTGAGAAACTTTCCGTCTCATTTTTCAACACAAGCAGTCAACCTTAAGCATTCATACCTACAATGAAAAAAAAAAAAAAAAAAATCTTCTTCTTAGACCCGGAGACAATAGAGCAGCCCAGTGGGTTGCTAGGAGAAAAAACAAACAGCACTTGCTGTAGCATAGAAAGAGCAGGCAAGCGAAGCAAAGCCAGTCCATAGACTGACTGGGAAAGCAAGACAGTAATGCAGAAGCAGCATTCTGCATCACAAAAAAATAAGACATATGCACACAGAAGAATAAAAGTTGCATCTAAATTTCTAGGTGTGGTATTTTCCAGTGAGCTACATACACAGGAATAATAGAAAAAGCAATAGGCCAAATAACAGACCAAAAAGTATTTCCATTTCCCTACAGCAATGTCTGTGGAGTAATAACAAAGAGCCTGTTTTTCCACATTTTACCATGTTAATGACTTCTGTTGCACATTAATCAAGAGTCCAACCTTTTTGATCTTTGGAGGGGAAAAAAAAAGAAAGAGAGGTTTAATTATTGCACTCATTTTCTGCACAGATACTTCTGTTATTATTTATATTTTGCTAATAGAGGTCACTGTATAACCCAAAGCCTAGTTACGAAAGGTCCTGAGCATTCTCACAGTAAGACACAGCTTTCGTCCTCCTTCCCCTTTCCTTCCTCATATTATCCAGTCAACAAAGAATGGGAGGAAAACTCCTTCACAGAGAGTAGAGGTGCAGAGAAACAGCAGCTCTCTTTCAGAATGTGCCCCTCAACTCTGAAACCAAGCTTTACTCCATAAGTGGACTATTTCCAGTTTACTTCGATAACAAGGGGTAAATACTCAACATTTCCTTAATCCCTGCAGAAGCAGCCCTTCCAAGAAGAGCAACTGAACCCAGTCCAATCTCTGATGAAAATATCCCCCCCAGTAATTTGCAGTTGCCTTAGCTTTGTCCCTCTCCAAAGGAGTACTTTAGAGATCTTTTAGGTTAGCAGTGAACCCAGTCTTTTCCCAAGCCACATCAGCACTGAAGCTCGATTAGCAAACTCGATAGCAAAACTCCTGTCAAACCTTATGGAAATGAGGTAGTATCCTCAGCATCCCTCTTACTGCCTTCACAATGTTGGAGGACAAGACTATAGCCAATCTTGTATAAAATGTTGCTAAACTCCTGTCCAGTGAAAACATGAAGGCTCAGCTGTGTGTGAAGGTACTGTGGTGTCACCCCAAGCCAACAGTCCCCCCTCAAACACAAGATGACAGACTGCAACTTCTTGGTCTCCTTCCTAATGAGGAGCATCATACAACTACACACAAGAGCAACTTGCAATCTGAAGGGGCCACTGTGCTCCAGCTGAAAGTCAATGCTTCTCTTGGTACTGCAAAGGAAACATCTTAAACTAGAAACCCTGGATGAATAAAATATTTTTATAATACAGATCACATATACTTCTGTCTTCCCTTTTGAAATGAAACAAAGGCCAGATATTTCCAGCTGAAACTACAAGAGGGATCTTAATTAAATATTTCAACCAGGCTAGAAATTCACCAGGAGCTCCCAGCTGAAGCCTTTGCTCTCGTGTCACTACCTGGCATTGACAAGATCCATGTGGTGACCAGTTCTTCTCCAAGAGGACCGGCCCCCTAATTCTTGCAAAAGGTATTTTTAGAGTCAAAATACTTGCTTTTTGCAAAAGAAAAGTTACCAGCTCCTGTACGCATGTCTGCTTTTTAAAGGGTACTACAAAGTTTCTAAACAATAAACATTTGGGTGGGTGAAAGACTATAATTAATTACTTGGGTGTTTTCTTGCAGAAATTAATTGTGAGGACAATCAGGACAAATGTGCTTTTTAAGAGAACTGTCTTGGGCAGCTGAGTAAGGAATGCGAGACACTTGCCTTCTTTTCATGCCTCATAGCTGAAGATCAGTAGCAACCAGCCAAAAGAGAAAATACACCTGTTTTAAAGTCTGCCAATCCACAATGTGCCTGCCTTGGTAAGCCCCAAATTAAACACATTTCTTAATGGCCTATTACATAGTAACAGTCACTAACAGATCCACAGGAAAAGTGAAGGCAGTTCTTATCACAGAAGTTTATCTAAAGTCCCACAAAATAAGGCAGTATCATGTAACAGGGGGAGAGTAAAGGGGGGATGAAAAAAAAGAAAAACCCCAAGCCAAACCCTGAAACTTTCCCAGTGCTTTTTTCCCCCTAAGTAAACCTACTCCTACTTGACTCTCCCTGAAATCAAGGGACTGAAATTAATCTTTTAGATAAATTATTGCAGGACTGGAGCAACTGTATTCAACGACAATGTTGTAGTTGGCCAAACTGAAGCAATGAATTTCTGTAACATTTTATATTTGTAAGTACACACTGAATGTAAAATAATCAAGAAAACAATGTAAACATGTAACTCAGTTGCAGGCATCTGGCAAAATCAAATACCATCAAATACAGTCAGACTGAAATGGGATGGCTGCACCACTGAGACTCTGCAGTGAACTTAATTACTCAGTTTACTGTTTTCTTAGAAATAATGGGAACAGCCTCATTTCCATATACCCTAAGTATAATAGTTGTAAAATTTGCAGTAGCACCTTTATTTGTGGTGGTACATATAATGTACGCAAGTCCACTTCTGATTTTACTCTTAATGCAGTTCTTCCACCTAGAAAAAGTGAGATGTCTAAGTAGTCAAGAAGAAACATTTAATTGTAGAAATCACATTCAATTCCAAAGAAGAAATTAAGCACCTCTGGCAACTATAAGGCAAGATAATTAATCTGATGTATGGGCCTGTCTCTTGTGATATTTTGCAAGGGACTCTATAAATACCAAAATGTAGCTATGCTTGATATGCAAGATTAATTTGGGGGGAGGAGGGCAGAGAATTTTGGTATCTCCTGAAATGTTCCCTGTGAAAGGAAGACCACATTTCACATCCTCTGCAGGAGAGGTTTTCAAAAGCACTGCTCTAATACTAGTGCATCTGAGCTCACTGGCTAAATCCCACTGATTTCTGTAGGAAGAAGCACAATCAAGAGAGGGCCTTTGAAAATACTGCCCTAAACCTAGCAAGAAGCAAGTAAAACTTTTGTTATTTAAGGTCATAGCTGGAAGTGGAACCACAGTAAAGTATTTCATTCAATTATCTGAAAAGCCATTCATGGTAAACAACAAACGACGACTTTTTACTACATCTTTGCTTTGACTTATTTTACTGTAAGAGTAGTAAGCACTCTAGTTTATAAAACAAGGGGATAAACGACAAAGAGAAATCAGCCCTAAACATTTTGCTACAGCAATCACTCCTTTGTTCATTTTGTTCTCCTATAAGGGAGATTCACAAGGGTAAAGCAGGAACACTGTGCTTCAAAAGTAACAAAAATTGGCAACTTGTGCAGAAAGATAGATAGTGTCATTGTTTAGCACTTGGCACCGGTGTGGATCTGAACAAGCAAGAACACAGATCGCCTGTGATGGGAAATCTATCAGATGTAACAGAGCCAACTGATGGCTAAAAATCTAACATTAAGATCCTTTCATCCACTGCTTACCTTACATTTACATAAGTTTCACTTCCAAAGCGAAGAGACCCCAAAGATGCAATGTCTGAATTGAAAGAAAACTATTTCAGCTAAGAGAAAGGTAGAGACCTTCTGTTGATCCAAACTGACCATCAACAAAAGGCAATATATACAATTAATTTTTTCCAAAGTAACATTTTTCCATTTGGGCTTTGTCTGGACTGTAATAGAAATAGGGAAGGAAAACCTGAGTGTGTCTTTTGAGGGCAGAAACGAGTAGGTTGCTTCCTGGCATCAGTGTCCCTTCCAACCACACAATTTAACATCACCTTTACCCAAAGCAAACGTTCAGTGCAAATGCAGCCAGTATAATTCAGCAGAGTATCATACACAAGCCTGCAGAACAAGATCCCTGTTAGGGCTGTCTCATTATGGAATAAAACAGAAATAGCATTCATAAATTGGATGTGATCACCAGGAACTGTTTAGCATTATACACTTCAGAAATCTACGTGTATAAAGCCAAAGCATTACATGCCAGTAGATTTCAGGCTGTAGATAGCTTTAGGGTGAGAGAGTAGGGAGAGCCCAAGCTCTTCCACAGTTTGCTATCAGAACTTGATCAAGGAGTTTATGCATGACTTCTTCCTCCTACATTAGGAATTAAAACCACTGATGTGGGGCTCAGATCAGCAGAGTGAAGGATGGGGTGCCAGGGGGAACCAAACAAGCACCTTCTCACAGTTTCAGTCACAGCTAGAGGGAGACAGCAATGCTTGGCAAAGAGAAGTCCACTAACATCAGAGGTTGAGCCTTCACCCATGAGGAGTCTTGTTGAGTGCCACAGTCACATATTGACAGCAGGTAACAAAAATGCCTTTTCACGGCAATCAGGTTGGGAAACTTCTAGGAATTTCCTTCCCTTTTACAACCACCCTTCTTTTTAAAAACCCTCCCATTTTAAGACGAACACGGTCCACTCCAAACACAAGAAAATTAGATGCTTTTACAAGCCTGAAGTCTTTACAAACCACATCACCGGAAGAGGAAGAAGTTAATAATCTCAGAGGCAAGGAAATCATCCCGGGTTACGCAGCAGCAGAGCCAAATTTCACTCTGAGGCACGAGAGGCCCTTGGCTTGCACGACTGGGGTACAGCAGGAACTTCTCAACCAACCTGCATATATCAGGGATATCCTAGAAAATTTACTTTCATCTCTTCCTTGAGAATTAGAACTACGTAAACTCATCACCAGAACAACATAAAATATAGATTTGCTGTTACCCCAGCATTGCTGATCCAGATGACATTTTTCTGCTATTTTTCTGAATTTTATGTTTTCCTGAAAATAATCAAATGATCAATTTCAATATTTTTGAAATTAGTTTTTCCTATTACCCAGTTAGAAATTACTTTTTCTGATAATGTTTCACTTCATGGCATTTAATTTTAAGAAACTAAAGTGCTCTTAACAGAAAAGATTTCAGTTGTGTTGAAAGATTCTGGCTGATACATGATTTTGAGGAAGAAAAAAAAAAAGTCAATTTGCTGGAGAAAATAGTACTCCCTGGATTTTTTTTCCTTCTCAAAATTGTCAGTAACTTACAGTAATTTTCTCTCTACTCAATGGAGAAGATGTGTTCAAAGTGATGACTCGGATCACTGTTGCATAAAATGGTCAGACTACTATGAGCTGAGAGTAGAACCAGGAGGAATCACCATCCTTCTGCAAATTAAGGCTGGTGCTGGAAGGCCCTCCATGACTCTGATTCCCCACCATATTTCTGTTTTGCTTCCCTCAGCAAAAGGCCAAGCCCTTTCTCTCCCACTCTCCTCCAATGCAAAATCCACATACATTTTCAAGTGCATTTTTTCCTGCTACCAAATATACTTCAGCATGTATACCTTTACCTTTTAAATACCCAGAACCTCCACCTGACTGGGCTCAGTCCCAAACCCACTGCCTTCTTCCCGAGAAACACTGCCATGAGTCCAAGCCTTTCATTACTGTAGATAAAAACAAGACTGAGGGGAGAAGTACAGACCAGCCCATCACTGAAAGCTAGAATCTCCCTAGAATTACATCCTCCTTATTGAGTAATTAGAAGTTAGCCACAATTAAACCAGAACAGCTAGTCAAACAGTGGGTCTGCTCCCTGGTGGCAAACTCACTGGTACCAGCAGTAACAATGAATGCAGTGTACTCTTTCGTCCATCCCTACCAACTTTAGCATTACTCAGGCAAAAAGGTGGGGAGTAGGGAAAAGAAGTGAAAGAGCAAAGCACGTTCCAGCATTGCCATCCTCAAGTGCCACACAATCAAGTTCAAGCACTTTCCTCTGCGAGACTCTCTTGCGTTTTAGCTCCCTCTACGTATTTTAGTTTCTTACCTGCCTTGAAACACATTCACTAATGTTTAGCTTTCAAAGAAGCGAGGTGCGAGACTGAAGTGTTCTTTCACTGATCTTTCTCTGACCTCATCTGGGTTTTGCTGTTCTCATCTACAATGACTGGTAGTGGAGAGACAGCGTCGGAGTCTTCCCTACCATGCATGGCAGCGTTGTCCATGCGAATACTATAGACCTAAAAAGCTCACGTCAGGAATAATTGGAATTAAAGCTCAGGGTTGTCTGTTAAAAAAAAAAGAAAAGAAAAGAAAAAAGGGTGAATCCTGAATTAGTTGGCACAGTACTTTTGATCCATAGGACTTCCTTGTGCCTTCCTCCCCACAGCATTACACTACCTTTCCTTGCAAAAACAGCCAGCATCTTTGATTCATTTTTGAATACTAATCTTTCAGTCAGCAGCAGGACTTTATTATTGAGTTTAAGTCAAAGTGTCAGACTGGTTCATTCTGTCTAATGAAGCCATTGTCACGTATATAGTTTCAGGGAATACCTGCAGTCCACACTTCAAGACTACACCAGGACTAAGCCCTCCTCATAGCCCTTCAGCGTCTCTACATCTCAACACTGTAATTTAAATTGGCGAAGTTCCTGTGAAATGCAGCAAGCCCCAACCCTTAATCAATGTTCCTCTGTCTTCTTAACTAAACAGCATCTGGAAAGGTTTTCCCATATTAAGCAAAAGGACAAAGAAGAATAATCAGGAATACCACAGAGTGGTTATCAGAGGCAGGACAGAAACAATCACAGGGATAGCCAGCAAAGCAAGAGCTTATCTTCACAAAGCCAATAATTGTGTCCGTGAGGCTGGCAATTCCAAAGGCAGTCTGCATGAAAATCACTGCAAACTGAAAACATGCAACTTGAATCTCAGTGGTGTAAAGCAAAGCTATGCTGTAGCGACAATGAGAAAACTAAATCAATACTGTTCAGGGCCAATATTGGTAAGCCACTAACCAAACGAGCAGCAATGTGAACCTATTGATTCTGTAGAGCTGTACTTCCACACTGTTTTCTTCACCTTATGAAACATTTCTATCACCTTGCAAAATAGAAAACCAGAGACCGATACTCCTAATTAATACTTCCTAAAAACCTGAAGTCACACTCAGATAATTACAAAAACCCTTGGTAGCATGTTCTGCATTATACATTTGTCAAAATACTTTATATGAAGAACAAAAATTGTTTTTTAAATTATTCTGCTGCAGATCTATCAGGCTGAACACTTAGTTATGACAACCTCGGGCAACTCAGAGAGGCTACCTGGATGGGTTCATGACACGCTCTACCTGACTGACAACTGCTCCTGCTGAGCTCACGGGACTGCAGACAAAACACATCACTATGTAGGGACAAAACCAGGTAAAATTAATGCATGGGCTTATTTTAATGTGCATCCAGAGATGCAAAAGCCTGTCAACCACTGGAGATCTCCCCATCCTCCTTCCCAGCCAGGTGAAAGGCTTCTGAGGATGCACTTACCGTCCCCTCCCTTCTTGCTGCTCCCGTGGTCTCAGGGTGAAAAACGGGGCAGGGTTAGAAAAGAGCTGGAGGATAAATACGTCGGTAAAACAATAAATACTAGCTAGACAGCTACCAAGGTCAGGAGATGTTTAGAAAGATTACAAGTTCAAAGACCACAGCGGCAGCAAGTACTGACAGATAAAGCGTACTTCCCCTTCTAAAAAATATATGCAAGTTGTATACATACATATTATACATATATACAATCTTTCATACAAGATTTAAATTATTTTTACTCTTATTTAAAATTATTTTTAAAAAAGGCCTGGAACATGAAGGGTTACCTTACTTACTAGTGCTTTTCTGCTTCAGAGTGCATCCCTGTAGAGCGCTGGGGAGGACGCCTTCAACATTGTGTCAGAGGCCTCCAAAGGGTTTTCTTTAACAAGTAAGAGATTTGGGGGTTTGGGTAGAAGCAGCAGGGGTAGGAAAGGGCTGGACGGGTCCCAAACACCTCCCAGGCTTCTCAGGGGAAGCCCTGCCCGGTCACTGTGGCCAACACCCCCAGCCCCACTCCCTCCCCTTGTGGGGGACAGGGTAGAGGCCCTGGTGGGGACAGCACCTCCTCGGAGCATTCAGACCCACTCTTTGGAACCCACCACCCCCAGGTGGTGTGGGGCCTGCCCCATGACCTCCTCCCCAGGCCCCACCACCAGGGTCCCTTGGCCCCATGGCAAACCTGACCCCAAGGCCTCACTTTGATGGCCCTCAAGCAGCAATGCTCCTCCGCCACCGCCCCCCAGTGACCCGCTGGCAGGGCCCAGTGGCCCCATAGCAATTGGGCACAATTTCTCCAGCAGTCTCGTCCCAAACCCACAGCACAAAACAGTCATCCTCACTAGTGCCCCTCTGTGGAAACCAGTGCCAATACTCCCAGCCACCAGGGAGAGGAGAAGCAGGTCCCTAATGCTGCTTTCAGACCCCAATCCAGGACGTATTAGGCGTACCAAGAGGCCATTAAATTGCTAACACAGCTTTTAGGCCAGGCAGGCAGGAATAATGGTTTGTAGAAGACTCGTTATCAGAGATAGAGAGCCTTGAAGCCCTTGGGGAGCCCCAAAGTGCCCCAGAGGGCCAAAAAGCACGGTGAGAACATGGCTGCCATCCTTCGCCAGGTGAAGAGGTCAGGCTGTGTTCAAGACAACAACCAACACCTACAGAAGTACTCTAAAAACAACACAGACTTTGCAAAAGGTAGCCTGAGGTCTACAACGCTTCCCCCTCTCCTCCAAAATAATCAGATTTTAAACATACCCTTCAGAGAAATGGTCCAGCCATTAACTGTAACTGTTCCTTACATGCATCAGTAAAAGATGTAGTGCTACAGAGACTAAATGGAACTTATAGAAAAGAAGCCATAAATCTTTGTCAGTCTCTCAGAAATGAACACTTAATACAACTGGCTTGGAGTACTTCACTTCTCGCTCAGCTGAGGTACCAATTATAGTACCACTATGATAAATTTTAATCATTGTTGTTAATGGCTCTCCCAATTTATTTTATCCCCTCTCTACACTAATGAGCTGTGCTCAAAGTCTCATGATTCAAATACTTCCCTCTCCCAGCTGAATAAAGCAATCTTTTGGATTTCGACCTATAATATTCCTGACATATTCAAAGACATATGAAAGGACTCCAGACATTTGGACATCTAACAAGTTTGGGTCAGAAAGTACAGTTACAACACAGCCAGCAGTCATTTGTTTCCCTTTTCTTGCCCCTATTTCTACTCCTGTGCTGCCTTGCTTTCCCCCCCGCCCTGTGCTTTAATATCCTTATCAGCAGGTGAATACTTTTCATATTGTAAAAGTCGGTGTAAAACCAATACATTGTTTAGGGCCAAAACGCAGAGTTGCCTACTAAATCTCCACTGCCCCTTTAGTTACTAGTTGGCAATAATTTAACAAGCAGTTTTACAATCTCAAAAGGAGGAACACATTGCATGCTAGTGAGAAGGCTCCTCTCTTCTACAAAACTCAGCACAAATCCAGTCTTCTTATCCCAGCAGTGCAAAGGAAACCAGTAATTCATGCTTGCCATAGAGATATTCCACATCCATACATCTTGCATATAACAGAAGCACATCACTTAGAACAGACACCATTTCCAAAGCAACAGTGAAGGGGCTCAGTCACAAAGTGCAAAGAGATTCAGGTAGCCTGGGGACCGATGTTCCCCCAGATGAGATCAAGGGTCATAGAGCAGCGTTAAAAAGCAGTAAATCAAAGCATCTTGAAGAAATTCCCTGACCCAACTAATTCAGGGAACTCGTTGCCACAAGAGGGTGATGAAGCCAATTCACAAAAGCAGCAGATGTTTATATCCCAGCCCCTAATCCTTGAGAGCTCACAAAATCCTTGTGACCAGGTTATCCTGGAACCATTTATCAGATGATCTGGCAATCTCTTTGCTGCTCAGGGTCTAAGGAAATGAGAGAGGAAACTCACATACAGAAGAATTCTCACATTTGTTGCAACAGCAAGTGAGTAACACAGATACAAACGTGTTCTAAACATGTTCTGACTAGTTTTTACCATCATACCCCGAGAAACTTATGACAAAAGTCATCCAAGCAAGAGCACATCAGAGACAGCTTCTCTTCTACGTTAATGACTAAAAATAAACAAATAAGCAAGCTTCTATGTATTTATTTTTCTCTTCTCCCCCCCTCTCCATCCTATCAACTACCTATGTTCATTCTTGTCTAGTTCTAGATATTATTTTTTTTTTAAACTTCCTTCCTGCTGTGTACCAAGAATATGGGAATTTAAAGCAAAAGCCACTTTAAAAACTGTTTTTCTTCCTGAAGATGCAGCGGGTTTGAGGCTCAGTGTATCCCATATTGATCTTCGGACTATCTGGCTGTCTAAGCTCCAAAACTACAAGGAAAATACATTGATAAATATCCACAGTGCCCTCTCTGCATGACAACAGCTATCTTTATACCCAAAAGATCGTAATTGTTCTCCACAATGCACCCTCCCTCCACGAGTGGCAAAATCTTCCTTATAACAAAGTTGTGCTCATGAGCAGTTCTACCTTTTGCAGAGTGTTGGATGCTGCTTGGAAGTGGGTACCTTCTGGGCTCTGAAGCCCTGCAGGGCTTTGGTTATGAAGAAGCACCACCTTATTCTACATGTACAGGGGTAAATTTCAGGGTTGGATCATGGCAGCAGCTGGGTTGGGAATGGTCCTGTGAAACACAGCAACACATTTCATGGGGGATTTCCTTTTTACTCTCTGCCTACAAACTCTGTGCCATATGGAGAGCTGGCAAAAGGGAGAGGACAGATGTCTGGAGACTTTATAGTTTCTATGTTAACTGCCTGCGAGTTTATTCATCAAAAGGTGATCACCCTTTGTTCTGGTAAGAATTTATTTTAACTTTCTTTGCAGCTTTGAGAGGTTGACAGCAAATCACTATTACACAGTTCTCAAAAAGTATGAAGTGATTTGCAGCCTGATTAAAAGGCATGGTTCTTGGCCTCAAATACCAAACATTAAGCAAAACCTACAAAGGCGGAACACAAGTAAAAGGTGACAGCAGCAGAAAAGGAGATGAATAGAAGCCCTCTCTGTGGCCAGGCAGGCTCTGTACACCCACATACAACACTAGACCAGGCTGGATGTCACAGGGTTGCACAGCTATACAAGCAAAAAAGTGCCACTGCACCAAAAAGAAGCTTGGAGCACTTGAACAAATACAACAAACCCACTCTTTTTAAAAGAGGGACTTGGATGTGCATGCTACAAAAAAAAAAA
>VZTL01022149.1:23732-34308 GCA_013400535.1 Scopus umbretta
GGGGGGGGGAAGGGTGAAGCCTCTCTCCTTTATGTAAGTATCAATGCATCTTGGCACTTTCTACAATGTAGAAATGATTGCCCCCTCCTTAGAAGAGTTTATCATTTACAGTGGAGAGGGAAAACAACTGGAAACCACGTTAGCAGTTCAAGGAAACAAGAGCTGTGAGGTTCTCAAGATAAAACATCATTTGTCAGCCTATCATCTATTTCTTCTGGCACTTGATGAAACTGCCTGTCTGTTTTTTCCACCAAAATTCAGGTCAGTCACTGTCCCTCATTCACAGGGTCACAGCTGCTCTGAAAATACACATCAAAGCATTAGCTAAAAAAGTGAAATGCCAGGCACCACTGCAATGCAGGTCAAGCACACGAACATTTTTCTTCTTTGTCGGTGCAAAAGGCCATGCTTATTCCTCCCAGAACACAAATCCCAGCCACCTGTGAGAAGGAGGCAGATACAGCGGGCAAGGGAAAGCTGCCATCCCACTGCCCCACATGGCGATGCTCTTGGTTAGCACAGAGATGGGAAGTAACATGTCACCTCCCATAGCAGCTCCCCTCCCATAGCCTCTGAACAGGCAGGGGGGGTGATCAGCAACTCTCTGAGCAATAGCACGCACATACAGACCCTTCTCTCTCCTCCTGACTGCCAGCCCATACAGCCCATAAACATACAGTGATCTTCCCAAGGCCCTTGACACAAGAGGGTTGTTAAATAGGTGCTTCTCTGAAGGAAAGAAGAACTTAAGAGCAAAACAGAGACTATGATAATGAACTGTTCACAAGGGCTTTATCTCCACAGGGGAGGGATTTGTTGGTTTTAAATTCTCAGCCAGCTGATGATGAAACTCCTCTCCCCAGGGTTTACTGACCAACAGTAAACAGCGTGTACGTACACATACATGATTTTTTTTTTTTTTAAGCTCTGATTACTTTAACACAGGTTTAAAGGAACCCAACATGTATTGTACCTAATGCAGGAACAACTGAGTAACAAGCGCAAGACCAAATTTCATTACTTATCTTTTTTACCTGCTGCAATGCCTCCACTCACTTGCTTAAAACATATAAAAGCACAGAGAAGCATGACCACTGGACAGGAACAAAAAGAATTTGCAATATCAAAGGGCCAGCTTCCAGGAGCTGGCACCTCCATACCTGATGCTGGGCCAAACAGGGAAAAAAAAAAACAAAAACAAACAAAAAAAAACCAAAACACCAAACCACCAAAAAAACCCCAAACAGAACCACACAACCACAAAACAAAACAAAAGCGGTCGGGCTAATGCAGCCTATGTTAACCTTCACTCTCTGTTCTTTCTCCACAGTGCTATTCCCTACCACATCTGAGTTGCTTCCATTTTTCAGACTATTGCTCTCTAATATTACTGTTCTTTGCCTCAAAAATTGGGATTTTTTTTTAATGGAGAGAGAAAAAAAAAATATATACACACATACCCCTTAAGAACTGGCTGGATCTTTACCTTTTAGGTCTTTTAGGTATGGAGAAGAAGAGGAGACGTTTCCCTTTCCAGAAAGCTGTCTGATCTTTTTTTGTTTGTTTGTTTCACTCCTATGCTGGTTTTGACTGGGATAGAGTTAATTGTCTTCACAGTAGCTAGTATGGGGCTATGTTTGGGATTTGTGCTGGAAACAGCATGGATAATTCAGGGATGTTTCAGTTACTGCTGAGCAGTGCTTGCACAGTCAAAGCCTTTCCTGCTCCTCACCCCACCCCACCAGCGAGCAGGCTGGGGGGCACCAGAAGCTGGGAGGGGACACAGCTGGGACAGCTGACCCCAACTGACTGAAGGGATATCCCACACCATATGGCATCATGCTCAGCATATAAAGCTAGGGAAGAAGGAAGGAGGGACGTTCGGAGTGATGGTGTTTGTCTTCCCAAGTAACCGTTACGCACGATGGAGCCCTGCTTTCCTGGAGATGGCTGAACACCTGCCTGCCAATGGGAAGCAGTGAATGAATTCCTTGTTTTGCTTTGCTTGCACGCGTGACTTTTGCTTTGCCTATTAAACTGTCTTTATCTCACCCGATGAGTATTCTCTTTTTTTACTCTTCCAATTCTCTCCCCCATCCCACCGGTGGGGGAGCAAACGAGTGGCTGCGTGGTGCTTAGCTGCCTGCCAGGTTAAACCATCACAAGTCCACATCTCAGAGACCAAATCTGAAGCTGTGATTCTCATGCAGTAATGGGACCAAAGGAGCTAAGATTTCAAGAAAGATACCTAATACACAGAGTTTCACAATACAACTACTAGAAGAGGCAATTCTCAACAGTCATTTTCAGTGGCTCGCACCACCAGCAGGCACCGCTCCCACGTGTAAAGACACAGCTTTTCCCCAGCCACTGTCCTCTCTTGCGAGTGTATGACAAAGGGAGACTCTGAGCTTCTGCAACAAAGCCAGAGGAAGCCTCTGCTCTCTTAAGCAAGCAGCTCATTAAACTGCACTCAAGGCCAAAACAGCCAATACACCCAAGTACCACAAAACTGCCTTAGACAGGCAAGGATTTAGCCTGCGTAGACATTCTTTCATCATTTTCAAGTGCTGTGTTACAGCCTCATCCAAACTGCGCTCTGCCACAATAGAGAAGTACTGATGGATATGAATAAGTGGGGAACTGATGCCTAGCTGCTAATACGAAACATTAACTTTATCTTGGCCATCATAGTTTTTTAATTAGAATAATAAATTTTAACAATAAAAAGCCCTATTTCCTGAGACCAAATTGCTTCTACCATAATTAAAGGAAGATTGTGGGAATCAGGCCAAAATAACACTAGAAATGGCCTGTAAGCAGAAGGACAACGCTGCCCGTGACAGCCACATGCCTGTAAACCCAGTGTTAGCGCTGCACTGTCCCAGATACCGTGGTCTGAAACAAGTTATCTTCTATTGCGTTCCCTAGTAAATCTATGCACACACTTCATTCCATGGTAAGCAGGACATAGCTCTCACAGGAGAACAACCGATCTCAAATTATTTCATATTCACTGCAGGACAACAGCACGTGTGTCCCCGTAGACCACGATGTACCGGCACACGGTATCACACAATAATTTGCCCATGAATCAGGCGTCTAGCTGCAGGCACAGCCTTCATGAGAAAGCACACCTTAAATTTCTGAATCAAGAACTGGACTCCTGAGCAGGAGTGGTGAAGAATCCTACAGCAGTCCCCTTCCCTGCTCTGCAACTTTGCTTCCTCCTCCAGCTTATTTTGGTGACTTGGATAAGAAGCAGACAGCTCATACATATCCAGCCATCAGTCAGCTGCAGGCTGTGTACATTACTACTAATAAAAATGCTTCATAAAGATATTATAGATTCACAATATATTAAAAAAAGTTCTAAATAACAGCCATGCACCTAATTCTTTATTTAAAAAAAAAAAAAAAAAAAAAAAAAAAAAAAACAAAAACCAGTAAAATATCACATTGAAAAGTCACTTGGAAAGGAAGATGAGTACTCGGAGCAGGCACACACTGCTGCCCTACATCCCACACATCCAAAAAGTTTGCATTTTGCTGCAAATAACTATAGGACTAAAAGCAGCCCTGAGCAATTAGTGGACAAAGCACCTCAATTAAAGCACTGAAGGTTCAACGCCAAAGATGAGGGGAGAATTAAAAAAAACCAAACAAATACATACTCACGAAGATTATTTGTAAGAAATACAGGGATGATGTCCAGAGAAGCAAGACCCCAGCACTGTCCACCCTCAGATCTGCTGCGTGCACAGGGACTGTTGAAGGCCGTGCTAAGGGCAGAAGAGGGAAAGGGTGCCTTGACGTGGCTGTGTTCAGAGATATCTAGGAACTGTAACAACATATTCTTGAGTACAAGCAAGGGTAGTAACAACAATACTTACGACTATCTAAAACTCAGGCTACAGGGATCCAGAGAAAAGCACCTTTGGAAATAAAAAAAAAATTGTGACATGCTGGAAGTTAAAATGTATGATCTAACAGTCTCTCCTAGCTGTAAAAAACCATAATAGCCAAATCCAAAACACCAGGCAAATAATTCTCCATCAATTATATATCATAAAACAAGCCAGCAAGGCACATAATGGTTTTGAAGATGGAAACATGGGAAAAGTTAACGGACTCATGGCAGGCAAGAGAGGAAATTGCCTTCTCTCAAGTAACCCACTAGATTACAGGTTCCCTTATTCCACAGGCACCTTGCTTTGAGTTTACTCCTTGTTCAGATTACCTTCCAGTACTTCTGCTCCATTTTTAAGCTCCTACAACACAGACGCTGCCAAGGTCCTATCAATTTCAATGAAACAGTCTGTGGAGCAAGAGGGGAAGGTCAGTGCCGCCAGACCTTCAGCTTTGGGAACCTTCCAGGGAGAAGCACAACTACACCAAGTTTCTTCCTAGTTGTGCCGGTCAGGTTGTTAAAAGCACTGCCTGTGTTCGTGCCATGTTATAAGGCCCCTCTGAGAGGGGGAAAGACAGGTCAACAGGATCATTTAATTTGGACTCAATAGCAACAGAAGAGAGTGACCCTGCTGGAACTGGTTCATTCTTGGGGTCTGAGTTACGGCCACCATTATTTCAGCCCCCTGGAGAGCACAGCAGGCCAGAATACAAATTAAAAGATTATAAATAGCACTGAACAAGGGTTTTTGTTACCATCTCTGAGGCAGCACTGTGCTGACCTGCATTCAGGTTTCACCACAAATCTGAAATTCAGCTTGAGCCCCCAAGAAAAGTTCAGGGAAGTGTCAGCACCATCCCAGTGAGGGCTGTGAATTGGGTTATCCCCCTTGCCTTTCTCTCACAGTGCCAGAGAAGTATTTACGACTTCAACTTGAAGCCAGATGTAAATGGATGATTTTGTACAGTCTTAACCCAGGACCTGACATTCATGCAAAGCATTTGGAGCAGCAATTCGGTGTTCTCTGAGGGAAGAGAGAGGGCACACAATCGCAAACCGGTAAGCACATGCAAGCTTCAAACTCTCTTCCTGCCAAAGTTAAACTTCCTGCCAAATCGAGCTCCTTGTCATATCCCAATGGAAGTAAAGCTTTCTTCTTACCTTGCTTGGTGACAAGAAGTTGCATAGCCTGTGGGGCAAGGCAAAGAGCTGGGATTTGGGAAACTGTGTTCTGCGTATGCCTCTGCAACTCATCAACTTGTCCAGCTGCCCTGGCATACTTGTGCTTCTCACCACTTACACTGCTAAAACTTGTATGTTTGGTTTAAGGTCAGTCTTCTAATGGAGAGCATATTCGATTTATTTATAAGCCTCAAGTTGACTCCCTGATCTTTCAGAAGAGGACTTGGGACCATCAAACTAGAACTGGTTTACCGTGATTGAAAGTGGGGGTTTTGTTTTGGTTTGGGTTTTTTTTTGTTTTGGTTTTGGGTTTTTTTGGTTTTTTTTTTTCCCCCCCGGGCCTTCCAATTGTAAACCAAAATGTTTTCCCTGGAATAATTTCAGCTGAATGAAGACTTCAGTCCTGGCTCAGAGCCCCACTGCCCTAGGTGGTATAACTTCAAGTAGCCAAAATGACACTTTCTCCCTCAAAGAGCTCACAATTTCTGTATAAAACAAGTGACAGCAGACAGCAGGATGCCAAATGAACTATAGTGACTAACCCTGCCTTCACATGAGGAGAGGTCATCAGAATAATGGATCATTTTGCAGGACTGGGCTCTTCACAGTCCCAACTTATGTCAAGTATGGCAAGCATCAGTACAGCAGCTTTGAATTCATGGTCATGAACCCAGCAGTTTCTAGCAAAAAGGAAAGAAAACAAGCAAGACAGCTGAAACCTTATCAATTTTGAGGTAAGACAAATGCTAAAAATGGACCTCTTAATGCAGTGTTTCCCAGACCAGAGGGGAGGGTTTCTTGCTCTTGATCCTCCCCTCCAGAGTTTTTGCAGAAGAGCTGTGAAAAGTGACTGGTCTGAACAAAGGGATCCTTCACAATTATCCGGAAGCCTTTAGAAAAGGCTGATGTTAAATGTCACATTTTATGCTGCTATCTCACAGGCCTCAAGGAAGAATGGAGCTTATGTCAGAGTCGGTATTTGTTTTTCCTTCTGCAGAGATGCACACTTCGGTACTAAGGCTTCTCTTGGAAAGATACATTTCTTGAGCGAGATAGCAATATGACAAAGAAAATGCTTTGAAGATCCCTCTCCCCCTTTTAATTACAGAGTTTTAATATAACACTTGGGGTAATAAAACCAGATTATTCCACCAATATTCAAGCTGAGCAAGATTTAGCACACAATAGCTCTCACCAAAACCCATGGGATTCAGAAAAACAAGTTGATGAATGCACGCAGAGACCGCAGGATCTGGCTCGAAGTGAATTTGTAGAAATAACAGCCTCTCATCTCTACGGAGATCATTTAATAATAACACCGCCGCCGCACTGCTCAAAGATGGCCAATCTCTGCTTAATAACACTGATGCTCTGGGAGGCATCTCTGCTGAGCAAGGATTCAAAATCTTCCAATTCTCTGGCGCTTGCCGCCTCTCCTTCCCCACTACCTCCAAAGAGTTGGCGTTACCCCACGCACCCACTCTGTACCTGCCCCTATCACTGTCTTTCCACCTAGGTTGCCAATTTCTAACCTTGCAGACAGGACCAATGACTAATGTACTGGTTTGCAAACACAACCAGACTCGCAGTTCTTCCCACAGGCATTTACCAGTGTATTTTAGGAAATGGTTTGCACAGATGGCAGCAGGTTGCTGGAAAACCGTTTAATCCTCCTCCATGTGCTTTGGAGACCACATTATTCTTAGAGCAGGCAGCACTGCCTTGATCTGTTGTACCAAACTACAGATTTATCAGCCTTGGTATTATTAGACACTGGCAGTTTGCTCAAAAAAAACCCAGTGCCAAGGCACTTTTCCTAAAACATCAGTCAGTACGAGAGTGCACCCCTGAGCAGGAACACCAGAAAAGCCCTGGGACAGGCAGAGCTGAGATTGCACCGAAGTGGCAAGGGTTGGCCTGCAGCAATCCCTTCCATGCTCCCACAGACAGCAACGGATACAACGGCCGCTCAAGCAATGATGTTCATGTGGCTGCAGCCTGTGGCTGGCCCTGCAGCAAATTGCCACTGCTCACCAAGGGACAAGCCCCATTCTGCCATCACCCCAGATGGCTTAGGGACAAGGTAGGCCTCCTCTGCTCCCCCAGCCACCCAAAAGACACTCGCAGGCCATCAGCTGGACATCAATAAGGGACTGGACCCCACTCTGCAGGAGCATGTGCAGTCTTCCAAAGCTCAATTTCCCCATCTCTGCTCGGACAACATGCAACATGCCTTGCAGTATTCTTGATACTCAGGGATGCATCTCAACGCTCGAAACCAGCAGGAGCTAATAGCAAAATATCGATGCCCTTTCAAGCTATACTGCATCTCTTTTTCTCCTGAGGATTCAACCTCCACTGCACAAAACTACAAAATGCCCCATAACCAAACAAAAAAAATCAAATCTCCTTCCAAGGAGGACATTCACCCACAAAGCCTCCTTTAACATCCTGAATTCAAGAGACACGGAGTAAGTGCTGGGGATGTGTCACGAAAGGGATAGGAAACAGTATTTTAAGAAGTGGGTTAAGTGAAGTTAAGTACAGTCTGTTCAACACCGTAAAAAACACATTTCTTTCAAGAGGATCCTCAAGTCAGCTGCCTGAGATGCTACACCTGGGCAGAGCCACCTGCAGCAGTCTGCCATGAGAAGATGAGAGGATCAGAAAGCAACAGCATGCGGAAGCAGTTATGACAGAATAAAATGTCATGACACGAACCCTGGACATCTCTTAATTGCCATCTGGAAACAGCAAATTTAATTTAATTTTTTATTTAACAAAACAGCCTTCCTGCCCTAAAAGTCAGAGGGCCCAGCACAGACAAAGACACGTACTAGGCACTCAGATGACTCAGACCATCTAGCTAGAGGGGTATGTACATATGAGAGCACATCTGGCCGAGCTTCTTTCCTACAGATTGCACCCAAAAAACATGTGCAAATTTCCATACAACAAGACCAAAAATTCTAACAAAGGAGACGAGGGGAAAACAGAGAAAAGGCTAAATTGAAAGCACTGCTTTCGAAGACTGACATTTCCTCTCCAGTCAGGCTCTGTCCCATCACTGCCCATACCTGGTGGAGCATCCACTGAAGGCAGAGGATTTAGAATGGGGCCCATATATTGGACTGATTTTGTCAGCTTGTGAAACAGAAGAGATGCACACAACTTGCTTCAGTTTCTAGGCTTTAAATAAGATAAACCACGTACTTCCAAAAATGCAGGAGCCTCAAGGCACATTCATATTTCTGTCAAAGTTGCAACCAACACATGTCAACATACCTGCAGTATATTTAATAAACCTGACTCAAGTGCCAGAAAGAATGACAAGGGAGCTTTGTCCTGCCATGGCTTCACTGCTATTGCTGCCATGATAGACTTGATCAAAAGTAGGTCTCACACTGCAATTATAATTACAATTTACAGTACTAGCATGTCTGTGCTTCACAGACTTTCAATATGATTTCAGCTGCTACAGGAACAATTTTCCTAACTAATCCCACCTTTAAAGTTGTTCAAGTGATGCAGAAGCCTAACTTTCAATTATTTTTAGTGGAGCTATCAGCCCTGACACACATGCAGCCACAAAATGAAGGTCTGAAGGACTTTGCTAACTCCAAAGGCAAAGATATCAGATCCTCTCCTGAATTACCTGCAGCCACTGCAGTTTTCTGCTCAGGCTCGCCTCCATGTGCTGGTCCAACGGCTGCAGTGCCCCTGGGACTGGCTTGCAGGCAGACCTGGCATCCCAGCCTCACAGGCAGCAGTGCCATCAAAGGGATAGGAAGAAAGGAGATCTCCTTTATAACTCAGAAGTTCCCCAAATTAAAAAAAAAAAAAAGAAAGAAAAAAAAAAAACAAAAACAGGCTATCTCCTAGATTACCTAGGCAACATCCAGAAAGCTGGCTCAGGTACCATAGTGACATATCATTGGTAGCTAATTACCTCCTGCAACTTCCTGCCTTCTTAGATAGTGAGTCAAAAGAGCATTTCACTTTGGGCTAACAATGTGACACACTGACACCTACAGTAAGATCTTCTTGCTCTGTAGCTAGCAGTGACAAATTTTAACAGTACCACCCAGTACCTCTGCTCGCACATGGTACCTCAGGCTCATCTCTCCTGCTGCAACACCTATTCTTTATTGGAAGCTTCTTGCATTTTTGTGTTGGCAATCTTTGAGACACAGCCAGGCTGCAAAGATTAATCTGATCATTTGATTTTCATGACTAATTATCTCCTGATAAGCAGCTTTCCCCCCACCTTTTGCAAGAATAGTTACTGCCCAGCCCTGCCTTAATTCATCACATCAAATTTGATTTCTCATGTCACGCTCTGACAAGTTGAGGATAAAGTCACGGATGAGCACTGCCTTGCCACACATCAGCTAAGCTTAGAGACAGCAGTCGAGATGAAGAACTGACAGTCTGGCTTGAAATTAGCTCCAGAATCATCCCATTGCCACAGGAAGGCATCTCATGCTACCAAGGAGAGATGCTCAGATGAGCTGGTTGTCCTGACCCCTTGTCACGGCATCGGTGAAAGGATAACGAGAAGAAAAAAATGCAACCTCCTGCTCTTCAAAGAACGTCCTCTTCTTTCTCTTTCCACCGCCCTGCTTCAGAGCCCAAAGGGGTGCTGCTTCCAATACCACCTCGCCATTCGGTGCCTTGAAAGTGCCACTGAACCCTTGCTCTGGTGACAAAAGAAGAAATTGCCAGCTGCGATTATAACGCAGACAGCAGTGGCCACAAACAACCTAATTTTCCCCAGAGGCAGGCTATGTATGCTTTTTGTTGTTCAGAGCCATCTGCAAGGAACTGGATATTTGCAAATAAAAGAAGATTAGGACAAGGCATTAAACCAGCGACTGCTGCTCATTTATGCTGTCCCCTGAAAGAGAGCCCAGATACTACATTTAAGTCATAACACTCAGTTCTGAGCTGCTGGTAAATTAAAAAAGACAACGGTAATTAACAGACACACAAAGTTGGGATATTACGTTTTATACCAACTAAGCCCCAGGAGAGCCATAAGACATGGAGCTGTTAAGGAAAGAAAGTGATATTCCCTCTGGGGAAGGGCAGCCCCCCCTCAGCTGTGCTCACCTGTGCACCGAGCCCCAGCAGAGAAGACAAGATATGGTCAGGAACAGGGCGGGAGCAGACACGGCAATAGCTTATCCAGAAGCACTTGCTCTTAGGAAGGCCTGACTTCTCGAGGCCTACCAAAATAGCACAACGGGGGGCTATTGTTCCCAGAGTTGGATGGCAAAGGCTTCTGCTACCTTTGGGAGTCATTTCTGTTGTCAGATGGAAGGGCACAGCAGAAAATGGCATCCACAGCTTTTACAAAAAGCTCTGCTCTGTGCACCACAACATGAGAGAGCAAGGGCATCAACCCAGCAAGCTCACTTGTACTTTTTAGTTGGGTTTCTTCATATCCACAGGCTGTCAGTGCTGCTTTTTTTTTTTTTTTTT
>VZTL01022152.1:0-11702 GCA_013400535.1 Scopus umbretta
TGAATTCTGACAACCTCCGGGTAGTCTGGATCCAGAAGTTCTGTTCTTCTGCTCAGTGGAGGTTGCATCCAAGCAACTGCGGCAACTAGAAGGTAAATGGTAATGTGTACTCTCCGCCAAATGAAAGCCTGAGGAGAAATACATGTTTGTTTTTTTTTTCTTTTCACCCTTCCACGCTCTTGCACATTTTAGAGTTGTGGTTTGGTGTGGTTTGATTTGAAGTTTCTGCACCGTATCCAGCAAAGCCTTTTCTCTATTTCTCTCACCCTAACAGAAAGTCTACTTTCTTGTCTGCATTTCTTTGTATGTCCTCTGTCTATTTCTATATTCTGGACTCAACAGTCAGTCTTCTGCTTTGCAGATACCATAAACCTGCATCTAGGTGATGCATTTGCCACCAACACAGTCCCTCAAGCCAAGAGCAAAAAAGACTTCTGAGGACTCAACTCCAGCTTGAGGCAAAGTTGAGCTGCAAAATTTACATTGTGGGTGAACAAGAATAAATATGAGAAGTATCGTTATATCCTTATCAATATTGCTCAGGTCTGAGATCCATCAATCAGAGTTTGAATGCAATTTTTATTCCTCTCCCTCCAAATAACCTCTGTGGTTCACAGGGAGATTTCAGTCTTACAGTGGATTTGTCAGATGCCTGAGCAGCTCTAAAGGTCACTCATCAGGCAGAAGCAACAGAGACTAATATTAATAAGCTACCTATGGGAAAAAGAAATAATTAAGTCTCTTTGGTCAAACTGATTCATCTTCTTTCAGTGTGCTGATCTTCTACATTTACCTATCTTTTTAAAGAGTAAATGGCTTAACTGCTTTAAGTTTCCAGATGAACCTATTGCATCTGCATCACCTTCAATATGAGTGACTACTAGCAACAACTCACCCTTGTTTCCCTCAAAGCCATTCAGCCTTTTCTCCAGTGCTGTTTCCTGTTTGCAGTCAGATTTGAAGCACAGGATGCAGGGACAATTTATCTGTTTTCTGATGTTCAATGGTTTCTGCTCACAACAGGAAAATTAAGGAAAGGCACAAGAACAGAGCTCACTTGTCTATCTCAACTTCAGTCAGATAAAACCTGATCTGAGGTTAACCTTGGAATTGATAACTTAATGGAACAGTTATTCAGCTGTCAGCTAAAGGTAAACAGGGAAAAAAAGAGACCGTCAGAAACAGGAGGTAGGCTAGGTATCTAAGAACTAGATGTGAGATGACTTTAACTATTGATATGTCACAATGTAATTTCAACTAAACACAATACTAGTATTTACAAGGTTTTCATGACAATATGCCAGTCAACGTCAAAGCATTCACAGAAGGAGAGGGAATAGGAGAGAAATTCAGAAAAAGCATTTCAACACCAAAGAATCTCTGCTTTCAATAACATCTCACATTTTCTTTAAAGTGTTACAATTAATTGGCGTGTAGACTCTTCAAAGCGTAAATGCATAACTCCCATTAGCACTAATGGAAGTTAGACACACTCATCAAAGGGAGAATATACTTCTATCTTTACAAAAGTGATCAGTGTGTCACAAAGCTGTATTTTTCTTAAGTTATCACTCACATGCTATACAAGCTGAGGAGAAAGGTTTGCATTCATTTAAATTCAAATTATGCACTTAGAAAAGATCTTTTCTTCACTGGAAGGACTGAATGCAGGAAATCAGTTTGCTATTATGTTAAAAAAATACATTGCAAAATGCAATAAAAATAATTACCCTTATAATTAAAGGTTGTCATTGTAAAATGCTTTTAAAAATCCCATTATTGAAAGACCTTTTCACTGCTGTTCTGGTAAAGATGTAATCAGGTGATTCTTGCCTATGGCCCTTTATTTAATACTCTCCCAAGGAATTGTTATGATTTTGTCCACCAGCAACCTGTTTTGGTATATCTAGATTATCTATTTGGGGACAGACTTTGTAGCAGGGCCTGTTGCAATAGGACAAGGTGTAATGGTTTTAAAATAAAAGAGGGTAGATTCAGACTAGATAGAAGGAAGAAACATTTTACAATCAGAGTTGTGAAACACCAGAACAGGTTGCCCAGAGAAGTGGTAGATGCCCCATCCCTGGAAACATTCCAGGTCAGGCTGGACGGGGCTCTGAGCAACCTGATCTAGTTGACGATGCCCCTGTTCATTGCTGGAGGATTAGACTAGATGACCTTTAAAGGTCCCTTCCAACCCAAAGCATTCTATGATTCTACAAACATGCAGTTACTCGTGTCTTAATAAAGATGGTGAACTGATGGCATTTCTAAAATGAAAAACAAGTTCATATTTACTTTTTTCATTTGTTCAGTAAACACTCTGACAAAGCAGTAAGATTTATCCCTTCTTGAGAAGTGGGGAAGAGGAAGGCCATGATCAACTCTCAAGGAAAGTATGAGAAGTCTTACAGATGCCTCTCTCTCTTTCATGATGCTATTTGTTCATTAAGACTACCCACCCCCAAAAAGATTAAAGCCCAGTTCTTACTCCAGCACAAGCTTCAACACTGTTTAAAAAAAGAACACAATAAAACATAACAAAAAACCTTCCTGAAAAAGCATGCAACAAACCATCTTTGCCTGCCATAGCAAACCAGAGTTTCCCTATGCTCAGCACTGTGCATTTGGTAGCACTGTTAAAGTCAGTGGCTGTTAATAATTTCTCAGCATCACATTCCCTATTTGCTAGAAGACCAAATGCTTTTCCTGAGCCCTGAGATCTTCACACTTGTCTAAACATTGACTAACATAGTTAGGCAACTCTCAGACAAGGAACTTCCTAAATTCTTTTACACATAAGAAAGAACAAATGCAATTTTGCAAAGTCTTATGTTTAAATTAATATATATAATTATATAATATATAAATGTATAATATAATTAAATATATAAATATATATATAACAGATGATATAATTAATATTATATATTTTTATATATTAAAAACATTATATTGAGTTGTGGGTGCTCAGCACCCCTGAAAAATCAAGTTTGATGCTATTTTGCAAATATTTCTTTTTTCTATTCCACAAATAACACATTATAAACTTATTCAGCAGAGGTATTACATTTACTAGAAATACCAAAACTCCTAAGGCTTATTGAAATTCTAATTCAAAATTAATATCCATATATTCTGACTTCATTTAAACCAAAATATCCTTTTTGAATCTCCATAATAATTTACAAATATATTTCATTATGATAATGTACTGAAGTTCAGTATTAAGTATCAAAAGAACAGGTATTCACTGAGTATTGATATATCCGATTCACAGATGTATCAATGTACCCAGTTCAAGTTATTGAATAAAATTGTTTGATAAGTTTTGCTCATAAGCTTTCTATGTTTATTAAACAAAAACAGGAAGCAGAGCACAAGATGGATACTAAGTCAATCTCCACAAATACCCTTACTAAGAACTAAAATAACTTTCATCCAAAACATTAACAGCGTTGGGAATTAGGAAATTTCATGGTTTTCAACAAAGAGACTGTCTTCAACATGGTGTTCAGAAACTCCCACAAGTCAGCCAAAGTCAGGATATTCATAATACTGTTTTCTTGCTCACATCTCTGGAAGGCCTTACTCTCAGATAAAAACAAACTGTATTTCAAATGTACTTTATTTCCCCAGAGTTTAGCCTTACCTAATCCAAAAAACCACCAAGCAATCACACAAACAAATCCAATTTATTGAACACTCAGACTTGCTCATTTTCATAATGAGGAACAGAATAAAAGATACTGTTAATACAGAGTATATTTTAATCTAGTGGCGAGTCAAGCAATGGCTGTGTGTTGTAGTACTTAGGATAGACGCATCCCATACTAAAATAACGTTTGGCTAAAATTAGTCAAAGATGGCTCTGAAGATGGTAATGACAGAGAGAGCGTTTAGTCCTGAAAGACATATTGTCTGCCTCTACTTCCATATACTTAACACCAAGGGGGGAGGGAGGGGGGCCAGACACGACAAGGAAAATATTTGTGCACCTTCGCTTTCAGCTCTTTTTCAATACTCTTTGCCCTCAGATATTAGCTAAGTAGTTAAAATATATTTTAACTTTATAACTTCTACTGGAATAATACAGTAGAACTACTGTTATTATTTTCATTATAGTATAGTAACATGCACGAGCTAATCAAGGTCTTCAAAAATAGAGTTTTGAGGCCAAATTGTTTTCAACTAACAATTTACCACAATAGGAGCTCAAGAAATAGCTGGAAAAGAGAACAGAGTATTAAAGCAGAGAGGAACATTTATGTAACACTTTGTATGATCATTTTAAATTGCTAAAAAAAGAAAGGACTAACTTGCTAGAACAGTGAGTCCTTGCCTCTAGGAGGACAAGGTACAAGGCTGGGTATGAAAATGGAAAAAAAAATAAAAATTCATAACTTACATAAATTTCATTACATGTGCAGTTACCCAGAAAGCAAAGAACTACCATCTACCTTTGAAACATCTCAAAACAGGAGGCCATTTCCATATCTCTACACATCTGGAATCCATCAGAAATCAATGGAAATGCTGCCGGTTATAACATTAATTCTACAATTGATATCTATGAATGGAACATGCCATCACAGTTTGGGTAATTTATAATATGGTTTGGAGCTGTAGTTGATAATATGGCTTAAAGTCTCTTTCTCCATCTAGCACACAGAGATGACTAGAAAACAAAAAATTGGAGATGCAAGCATTTGTATTCCAAACTAGAATAAATTGAAAGTCTTATACTTCTTTTTTTTTTTTTTTAAGAAAAGATTCCTCAGAATTTCAAATAGAATATATTGAAATACTTGTTTTTAAATGTTGAACTGTTCACTCTGATAATACCAAAATACAGCATTTTTGCATGAATAATGTGCATAAGTAATATAAAATACATTAAAATAACAGAGAAATTTCAAAAGGAAAAAAGAGATTATTTCAACATTTCAACATTTAAACAACAACAAAAAATCACATTATCCAAAATGTGAGAAAGCTGAAGTGAAGTATTTCAACCTTTTTCACAAAGCTTCTACAGAAACACTCGTTCACACAAAACTTGCAAATGAAGACTAAAAAAGGAAAAGAAATTGTCAGGAAACTTTTCTGACAAAAATATCTGCAGCCAACCATAACTGTCACTCTGAATCTAACTCATGCCAGTGGTACCTGAGAAGTTGCCTAGTGACCTTTACAGATGAGCTGGCTCAGTCAAGATCCTGGTAACAAACACATAAATATCTGAACCATCGTTACAGAATTAACAGACCCATTTTGGCAGACAAGACTTAGGATGAAAGTCCAGGCCTAAGAAGAAAAAGAAAAGCAGCTGCCTTCTCATCCTAGAGATGGCTGCTCTAGAATGGGGTCAATAGCTATTACTTTTAAAGCTATTACAACTAATTCTCACGTAGTGCCTGTCCTGCAATAAAATAGATTAACTTACCTGCTCGATGTTTAGTTTGCTATTACTTACACTGAGGACTCTAAACTCCTGGGTTTTCATGGCTACATTTTTAAACTTTCAAGTACTTTCAATTTTTACTTTCAAATTGCCATTCACAGATCTGCAGCAAACTTTAGGCTTCCAAGTAGCTTTAGCTCAACTTAAAAATCAATATTCCACATGCAGAAGAAATTTTGTCAGCCATATGCCTAAATTAGGCTGCAAGTACAGAAAGCACACTCTACATTTCCCTTTGAAGCACTTGTCAAATAAGATGGTCTTCATTCATCAAGGAAATTCTCAACTACAGATAAAAATCCCTCTCAAAACTGAAGATTTGTTTTTTTCCCTGAGGAGAAGAATGTCATGGAAAACCTCAGCGAAAAGTGGGTTAAAGTTGAATTGCCCTCAGCATGGGAGGCCAATACCTAAATTCTGTCAAAAACCTGATTGTTTCCCCTGGTCCCGTGTTTTACTAATTTTATGTTAACAAAGTGCCCGGCATTTAATTATCTCACTGGAGAGGCCATGGGTTTGTATAGCCCTGCTAATGGATCAAAGTCAATCTATGTTTACAGGTTTGGCAAAGCGATACATGGTTGCTACGATGATTACCAGTTGGCAAATCTCTTACACAAATTGCCTAGAAACTTTGTCAGACTGGATAAACAAGCAAACACCAAGTTGCCTCTGGTTCATCTCAACTCTACAGTCTCGCACAAACCGTATGGGGGCCACATTTGATTTCTGCAACAGTAAATTAAAAATGTAATTAAATCAGACTTTCAAAAATATAATAATTCAAAGTTTATAGCACTTTTGTTCTCACTGTGCCTCACACATCCCTAAATAAAGATGTAGCTACAATTAAAAAGCACAACTATTGGCCAGACAAAATGGCAGGCAGGTCACCCCAGCAGATGCTCCTCGGGCGCTGTGTCAGCAGGGTTAGGCCAGCAGTATGGCTTTGCCCATACTCGTATGACTGGTATGTCCAGTTTCGGGGCCGACCGCATGAGCAATACATCACACGAGTGCCTTTAGCACCAGCTTCATGACTCCTGCTCATCACCTGTCTCTCAAACATCAGAAACACTATGATGAAGTGGAAATTCTCACCGCCTATGCTTGTCCTCCCAGAAGCTGCCTGGAGTTACAGAATAAAGAGATGTCCTTAATGGGAAACAGATGTCTCCAGTGGCCCTGATGAAGCACTAACACAGGCCTTTGTGCTCTCCATTGGACTGTCCCTTTGCTTCTCTCTCCTGTTCCTGCCTCTGCTCTCTCTTTACCCAGTTGTTTTCCTTTTTTCTCATTATGTTTTTGTTGTTTCATGCTCGTCCTCTGCGGCTTTCTCCCTCCAGTGCCCTTCCCCTCTAACCCTGACGTACCTAAAAGGAATAGGTCCAAACTGCAACCGGAGGCAGTTTGGATCAAAACCGTGCAACACTTGTGCCATCTCCTCCTGCTCCACACAAGCACTTCTTGGCAGCATTTAACAGAACCAATGCACTGAATAGACACTTGAAAGAATCCTAAATATATGACCTAAATATATAGATATATTCACTTTTCCAAACCTACTAAAACCAAAAGTCCTTTTGCATCACACTGAAAGAGATAACAAGCAAAATTATTCAAGTACCAAGCACATTTTCACATGAAGAATAACCTTGGCCTGGTACCGATTTCTGTGTGTCTGAACTGCCTTGCCATGCCAGAGGTAGAGGATCCGTTTATACATTT
Source organism: Scopus umbretta (assembly GCA_013400535.1). Classification (NCBI taxonomy): domain Eukaryota; kingdom Metazoa; phylum Chordata; class Aves; order Pelecaniformes; family Scopidae; genus Scopus; species Scopus umbretta. Next base: position 7,193 of record VZTL01022152.1, read on the forward strand.
AAGAAAAAGAAAGCGTGGCACGGAAAGCAAAATAGAGCAGGGAAACGGATGGATGAATGAATGGCAGATATGAGTCAGTGTCTCCGAAATCTGCCATTTGAACAGGAAAAGAAAAATCAGAGAATACACAATGGAATCAACTACAGAGAGTAAAATTAAAAAAGGACTAAAGGTGTAACAAACATATATATGACCATATATATGTGTGTGTGTTTAGAAAAAATGCAATTTTTATGGATCCTTTACATAAGCAGTATACAAAGCACTGTTCTTACTGCCTCTCGATTGAAGGTAAAAACAGACAGACAACAAAACGTTAAGGATTAGAAATGTAAAACTTTGGGTTTTAAAGATAACTACTTTAAACACCGTACAGCTTACTAATCTGTCACAAAACACAACTGAGCACTTGTTAAAGGACTGTCTATTTAGACAAGTAAGTAAGAAGATGAAGAAAATTAAAAGGACTTGTTTTAGGTAAATAGGAACAAGGTAGAATCGGCCGGCAGCACTGCTGCATGCAGCTGTGGCTGAAGGTGTATCACCCTCCCACACAGCACTCCTTTGAAGAGAATCAACTTGCTGATGAGCAGATGAGAGCTGACTTAAATGAGCCTGTAAGAAGGACCATAAAACCATGTAAACAGCAGCTTCCAAAGGAAAAGTTAACAGGTCACTACAAACCAAATCCATGGGGAAAGCACTACAGCTCCAGCTGGGCAACAGGTACCCTTCTGCTCAGGAGCAGTGATGGTAAGTGGGGAAAACAGAACAAGGAGGCACAGGATGAAAAGAAAACACTTCACATGTACATAAACCTGCTGATGCATGAGCACATACATCTCTGAAATCTTTATGTACAACAGAAAAACTGTAGCATTCTGGAGGGAACTCACAAGTCTGTTGTATAGCACCCACCATCTGTTATCATTCCAAAACTCTCAATCCGCTGTTAAGATTTGCTCATGTAGTAAAAAATATTTGTCCTAGGGGGTAGCGTCCTAACAGTCATGATGTAGCACATCCGGTTTATACTTGTTCATATTAAGGACTGCTTTCTTAGCCAAAAAAGTATTACTCAGAAAAGGTCTCCCTCTTTCATGGACATTGCTATGGTAACTAGAACAGTAACCTTAACACGTGCACTACACTCAGGAGACTTTTGCTTCAACAAACAGGGAGAACAAAGATTTATTAAGTGTCTGGTCCACTTTCCTAGGGGTTCACATACAGAATTACTGTACTTAACCCTTCAACATTAGGTTGCCACCTATAAATATTGCTTGGAAAATGTAAACCATTCTGCTAACCTCTTTCAAAATACAATACCTTATACAACAGATACTTAGAAAATATTTACAGAGGCAGAATGTAAGTATATCGATCTCTTTGTTAAATTCTTAATGCTTTGGGTTGTGGAATAAGTCAAAAATCAATAGGGACATACATTTTAAGAAGGATAGCAATGATTAGCTGTATTTTAGGCTAAAGGTGGCAAAAGGTAGTTTGATCATCCACCACTTGTAATGCTTGATTTCATTATTCCTGACTGACATCCCAATCTATGGATTTTATCCAATCCACATAGAATTCAACAAGCATGGAATCAGTCTACATCTTAACAAATAGAACTATAAGTAAGTTGTTACAAGAAATAAAGACTCTTCAGGAAAATAAATTTCAGGTACTCCGTGGAGGAAGTAGTAAAAAAAAAAAAACAAACAACCAGAACCAAAACAAATGGTCAGAAAACAAATGCCCAGGAAAAAACTTTTGCAGTCAATAATGGTAACACTCAAGTGAAGAAGGGAGCTACAAGACAGTGTAGAGGTCACGTCTAATACAATATTGTATTAGTGTACACAGAATATTGGTGAAGGAAGGGAGATTTCTAAAGAGGTGCACTAAGAAGTCATTTACAAAATACAACGGTGACACAAGTTAATGGCCCTGAATACATAGCACTATTTAATGCTTGTTAACGGTCATTAACACTGGCACCAGTATTGATGTAGCAATGGGGCCTAACATAGTTGATCTGAGCAGAAATTACCCAAGATCTACTTCTAAGCAAGCAAGTCATATGGCACCTTAGAGACATCAATACAAGAGCAGCAATAATATGACTGCATGCAGATCTTCGTAGTGTGGTTGGGCAGGGAAGATCAGTTAAAATAGCCACAAAGTAACATTATTTAAAGACTAGACTGCATACAGTCTAGAGGAAAAAATAACAGAGGAAAAAACCCTATTGCAATATGACTGGTGAAATAAAGAATTCTAAAGAGGAGGACAAAATACCTTTCTGAGCAATAGGCCATAGAGCTGCTCATCCTCAGGGTGGAGAATCAGGAGATGAAAGGAACAGTAATCCTCCAGCCTTCTGCCCATGGGGAGAGCGCTGCGGCCACCCTGGTGAGTGCCCCACAGCTCCAGAGCCACAACATCTACATGGGCGAGATCCACTCGCAAGGACAAGTCTCTGAATCTGAAGCACAAAAGCATCCATGCTTCATGGAAGAAAATTATTCTTTGCTTTGTGATAATGATTACTGATGAAAAAGACTATCTGTTTTCTGGTAAGTCCGTAAGAAATGAGATGAAATCTCCACTTCCATGCAGAAAGAAGTATAGGACTTTCCCCATCACTTTTAAGGGTGTGTGTAGTACTCATACACAGTTGCAACCTAAATTATTTCATGCTTTCTTATTTCTGTCTACAATACTGCCTAAAATAACTTGTTGCAGTTTCTATTTCCCGTTCACATTAACATTTTTGTAGCTTTATGCACCTCATATTATTTCTGTTCTGCTTTACATGCATTCTTCAAAAGCAATATTTAAGATTCAAAATCTTTCCTAAACCAAGATGGGCCATTGCTTGAGAAACCACAATTTTTGCATCAAGGGACACAGCAAGGCACGTTGCACCTGGTACCAGGGGTGGTTACCTCCACAACCTTAGCCTGAATGACCATTTACTCATCTACAGCTGGCTTGTAGGAAAGTCTTCAGCATCAGTGCAAATACAGCCCCAAACTCCTCCATTCAATTCCCTAGTGAGAGATTTGAATCATTCAATCCATTTCACACCAACATTGTTTAAACTCTTTTGTTTAACAAGTTATTTTAATAAATCAGTGGAACAGTATCAATCAAAAGTTTAATTGCCCTTTTTATCAGTCTCTGAGAGAAACTTCAGCCAGCCCAGAGACACTCTATGTATCTTTTCAAATTTTCTGGGGATTTTCCAAAGCTTCGCCTTTAGTCTTGGCAAAAACTGGGTGTGCAATTCACACCACTGCTAGAGTTTTATGAAAGAAGAGTTTTAACTAAAAACCTCCGAAGATTGGAGCTGCATCTAGGGTTTTTTTTTTTATTTTACGCGCTGCTTTTCCCTGCACAGGGAATCGAAGCCCAACCACCCTCTGCTGCCTTTCAGAAATAAACCCTCCACACAGAACCACAGGCAACAAAACAACGCCTGGCCTGGCTTCCAGCTTCAGGCTCTGCACAGATAGATTCAGATAAATAATGAAAGCTGTATGCAGAGCTGGCAAGAGCACCACTGTACGTACCTCTCTTCGCTTCTGCCCAAGTCCCTGACAGAGCATTAACGCATCATATCACAACCTAAATATCTGAATGCCAAACACAGCTCCTGCTACACCGAAAATGCACTTGTGCACAATGGCTGCATTCCAGCCCGGCCACTTCAGACTCTCATCTCATTTAGGGAAGGGGAAAAAACAACATAGGACTTCACTCTTAATAATATCTATCATAAATTACAAGAGTAATACCAACAAATACAGATAGGTAATTCCAATAGAGATACTTGTCTGTTTATTGATTCCAACTCAGCAACAACTTTCTGGAGCAGTGTCTGTCTTCTTGTATTGCTCAGTGATGGACTGATTTCTTGCACTTCACCCATATCCATTGGCAAACATCACAACATGCTCAGCTCTGATAAATAATGTTCATATTTGCCTCATACACAGGAAGAGTTTCCTTTAAAAAATGCCAAATGTTTTAAACCATAGTTTCCTACGTAAAGTTGGCACAGGTGGTACTGTGGAATCCATGTGCTGTGCTTCCCAAACCACTTCCACTTTTATCATCCATAATTTTTAAAGCAATTTCAACTATCTTCATGACAGGTTTCCCAGACTCACTTTTTATTTAATTTTTCAGGATAGACAAGAACCAACAGAGACTCAAGGAAAGCACCGGCTCAAGCAAAGGTCACTGTCTACACATTTCAGTCCCCCGGTGATGAAGGCAGTGTACAGCATGAGAGAGGCGCTGCAGACAACCACAGATAAATCTATGGGAAGCCACTGTCTCAGTTGCTCTTTAAGGAAACCAAACATGTTATGAGAAGCAATAATACTTCTTCAGCCAGGTAATATCTTTCAGTATTAACTTTAATACACAGTCTACAAAATATTGCAATGAAGTGACTGTTCAGGAGCAGAAGTGGTTTAATATTTCCTTTTTTCTAAAA
>VZTL01022154.1:4703-22920 GCA_013400535.1 Scopus umbretta
CCTTGCCCCCCCCCCCCCCCCCCCCTTCACTATAGCAACAATGTGTCGGAAACACTTCAGGAGGATTTTGTTTGTGTTGAATGGCTAAGATTTGGTAAGTGCATGTGATAAGCTACTTTTCAAATAAATTACACAGAAAAACATGTGTTTCAGTAACATTAAGTATCCAGATCCTGGTCAGCCTTTTCGTCTCAAGAGAGAACTCTATACATCAGGAACAAAAGTCTGTGACAGAAGTCATATGAAAAACCAAAAAGATGACTAATGAGTTGCATTTCATGCATACTAGGTACAGTCTTCCATCACCTGACAAACTGGAAGAGCTGCCCCTCTGATCTTGTACAAAAACCTATTGCCTTTTTGGATCAAAACACATCAGACATTTGCAACTGCTTTTAAAGTTTTATATAATACATAATTACACATGCGTGCACACACGTACACACCCTGCTCCCCGCCCTCCCCAATGGAATTCCAAGATTTCCATTCAAATGCAGAAGGAAGAGCTAAAAAGATTGGGACAGTGATCAGCATCTCAATACTCCTTTCAAGAACCAACAGGAAATGATAACTAATGAAAAATTCCAAATATTATTAATACAGGAAAATATGTCCAGCTTTGACAACCAACACAGTCATGGAATAAACACTTCCATCTTCAGTAGCTGCTAAAACAAACACTCTTTTATAGGCTTTGACAGAGAACAGAATTCATTTCCCCTTTACAGCTGCACTGCTTCAAAGTCAGTTAAACATCAATGTGACAGCCTGACTTGCGAGAGCTCAGACATTTACTGTATTATCTTAGCCGGACATGAGCAGAAAGCAGAGACTGTGAAGGTGGAGAAGTAGGGGGGGAGAGGGGGAAATCAAGATTGTTTTTCTTAAACACCTTATGAAGTGTTCGTCTTAGCTGTTGCCAGAAAGTTATTTTTCTTGTTCATTTATTCTGTATTTAAAGACCCGGCTAATACAAACATAGCGCAGGTCTGAAGGCAAAAAGTTCACTAGGATAGAGCTTATTTACACAGATACTACTCGGTTACCAACTTCTCACTCTGTGATACAGTGTGCTTCTACAAACGAAACTCTATTGAGTTGACTGAGCTATTACCAATGCTTACAAATTAGACTATCTTATTTGCAAGTAGCTATCACTCTATTGATTTTCTCATCAATACTTAGAAGACACACAGTTTAGGTTCTTATCCTAATTTCTGACACCAACTTCCCTGTGCAACCCCTACCTCACAAGACCATCATGAAGCTTAATGTATATTAAAGTTTCACACAGAGCAACAAGCACAATAAGTACTTAAAAGTAAGCAGGAAGAAATACTGGCCAGATGTCAAACTGACCCTAACAACGTACATAGGCCACTAAGTTGAGTATCTTGAACAAAAAAATAGACACCAGATAACTGTAGCAGCCATTTGCAGAAAGCGGTCAATAGTATTTCCTGAGATTCTGTAGAAAGCTGGCTGCTCACATGATGACAGCTCTGCTTACTTCCAGATGTTTAATTGCATTAAAGAAAACTAAAAATACATCAATTCATGTTCTTACTACTGGTTTCCCATGAAAGCAGTTGTTGTTGCCGTTGGGGGAAAAGACATGATCACAAAGAGAAGATGGCATCATATGAATTACCTACCAAAACACAACCCAAACTACTAGCGGAAGATTTGCCAAGTGACTAGTTCTTTCATGGCAAATGATACCTCAAAACTGCGACTCAGAAAAAATTCCCTACAATACTGAAGTTTTCCATTAGGACTTTGAACACATTTATCACTTCTCTACACATGCTATAAGCAAGCTTGAAAAAAATCTGCATCTCTTCCTTTATTCTTAGTGGTATTTTGTACATAAACACAGAAGGGAAGACATCTCTGAAATACAGCCTAAGCCACCAATCTAGTAAGAAAAAAATACAAAACAGTAGCTAAAAAAGCAAAATGTTATCACATGAAACAGTCTGTGTAAGTTATGTTAAGTGCTATTCTTTTTTTTTTTTTTTTTCTTATTTGAACACCAGCTTTGGGCCAAGTGGAAATTCTAAAGAAAGCCTGATGATTTGTGGCCATACAACTTGGCAAAACATGAACGTTTATATTCAAGAAATCTCAGATCTCAGCTAGTAGGAGTTTGAACCACCTTTCACCTTCTGAAGGGTCACCTCAGGGTTAAAAGAATTACAAATCAAGATGCAGTTCATCTCCCAATAATAAAACTACTCTTCTTCACACTTGATAGTAGCTCCGATCTAAAGATCTCTAACTATTTCACAATAACATTTTGTATTTGAGGTTTCTGTCTGGAACTTGTCTGTGTGAACTTCCCTACTACAGCTGGAGTCAGAAGACACTTCAGTTTATTTTTCCCCTCTAGGAAAAAGAGGAGAAGCAAATCAAGCATTCCCTACAAGAGTGTTTTTACCTCTGCATCTTGAAGCCATCCTCTTTCCAAACAACTCAAATGAACGACCTTCAGGGCATGCTGCAGAAGCTGGCCAGTCAGCCAGGTTCAGCGAATGAGCTGGCCTGCAACTCTGCCTACCTTCGGGAGATGGTGTGTTTTGTTTAAGCTTTTACTTGTTAAAAATCTTACAGTTTGGAGGGTTAGAGAGGTTTTTTTGGCGCTGTGCTGCTGTACTCTCCTTACTCGAGCACCATTATTTTTAGTAACTAACAAATGGGTAGCTGTAGGACCTCTCCTATCACTAGAAAGCTATCCAGCTTGAAGTGGCAGAGCAGCCCAACTTGTGCATGCTAGCAATTCTTCAGATAGAGGTTTGAGAGCCCAGCCCTGCTTGCTTCTGCTGCAGCTAGCACTTCGTTATATGCACTTTAACGGAGTAGACGGAAGAAGGGCGTGTTTGCCTTTGTAAACAAACCTTTAATGGAAATATTGCAAAATAAATCTACATATTTTCTATTTTTAGAATTCTTATTGCACTGTGTTATTTACATCTCCGTCAGCTCCTCGAAAGCACAGAAAGACTTTCATATCCTAAAAATTTCCATCCCCTACACGTGTACAAAACTGATGACTATGTTGTTTTACCCAGTATTTCCTCCCAAAATCACAAGTCCTCAGACCTGGTCGAGACTTAAATTTCCATAGCTATTACCAACTTCAAAAACATGCCGCAACATGTTGATGTACAAATTGATTACAAATTGATATACGTGGAACTGTACAAGAATAAATCTACTTGAGTATCTAAAATAAAAAAAAAAAAAATGAACAAAACAAAATTCTCAGAAGCAACAGTAAGTTCTGTTAAATATGCAATTCAAACGATCTATAGCCACAGCTATTCAAATCAGAAATCTTCGGTGAAATACAGGCACGTGGTATGTGACAGGCTGGCAATGGAAAGTTCTGCAGGACAGGCTACGCTCAGAGCAGCACTGGAGCTGAGCCCACGACTCATTTCAAAACTGATGTCAAAAAGCCTTGTGAAATTTCTCAGTATATGCACAACGCACACTGCACATCTTGTTTCCATTCAAAACTCCTGAAGGGACACTAAGTGCCGTTAAAATGATGTATTATGCTAAGCTTTTCATTGTATTAATTTATACCCTATGACATCACAAACTGTAGAGGTTTAAAAATTCAATTTAATTTGTAAGATAGAGAAATATGTAACCAGCTAAAATATGACTAGATACGTTACATGGCTTTTAAAGGTGAACTGTGGCTGAAAAAAATTGTAACAGCAATATGCACAGAATATCCAATATAAAATAGAGTGAAAAGTAAAATGTTATAGTGAATTCATTATTAACTGAAATGCTGCCTCTACCGCCCCAAATTCAAGTTACTAATTAACTGCCAAATACTCCCTTTATGTATGACACAGCATAAAATATTTGAGTACTTGTATTTCAATACTTTGCAAATTAATTTTAAAGGTTTTGGCAGGATAAACATTACATGCATAAACTTGCAAAACATTCAAGCTGCTTCTTTGTCTACTTATAAAAAGCAGAACTTCTCCCTTCAGTTCCACAGTCACATGAATGTCATGTAATAATCAGTTTTATTATGAAAAAAAAATTAAGAGCCTTCTTGCTGGGGCACAAAACTTTTATGAAAATAAAAGAGACACAAGAGAAAAACTTCTCCATGCATAAATAACACTGTAGACAAAACAAATACTAAAACCCGAACCCCATCCCCCTTCAGGTAAAGACAACATTTCCCCCTTATCCCATAACTATATCAATCTTCAATTATACAGTTAATGGTAAGTAAAAGAAGAAAAAAAATTGCAACTTTCAACCTCAAGATAGATCTTAAAAATAAACCCCATTCATATCATCCCTTAATCATCAGGTGACAATCCTAATTTAAAACAACAAATTCTCCCATGTGGCTCCATTATAAGGTGATAGCTAGCACCTCTAGTAATTTAAAGACATCCCATTTTCCTTGAGGTTAACCAGACAGCAAATCAAATAATCCCACAGAGGATTCAGAGCAGGCTTGACCCATTACTGAAGTGTTAAATTAGAATTTCAAAGAGTAACTCTATAGTCACCCTTCATAGAGATAATTTTTAATTCTTCCTCTGTGAAACGTGAAGTTAAGTCAATACTTGATGTTTTACCTCATAACATAAGCAGACAAAAATACTGCTAACTCAGAGTAATCTAGGTTGATTCTTGTTTAATAAAATAGCAAAAGGCCATTCCTTCAACATTTTAATAGGCGAGTTCTCGCTAGTAGTTTTTATAATTTCAGTATTAATTTACAACACAGGTAGATAGAAGTGGGTATTTTATTTACATGTGAGGAAATTAAATACATAAATAGGTTTTTATTCATGTTCCCTAGGCAAACACTGAACCCAAAGTCTGCGTGTGGAGAAAATAATGAGGGTTGACCCCACTGTACAGCTAAGCAAGTGAGGGACTTACAGCTCAGTGACTTGCTTAGTACACCTCTGGCAAACCTGGCACTGCAGGGTCAGCTCCTGGCTCTCTAGCCCAAGGCTCACTCCATCCCTGTCGTTACCCATGTACCATCATTACTGTGGGCATAATTATAGGGAAATTTCCATCACACACAGGGGTGAACATTTTAAGTCCCCAAACTCTAGTACAGTTCCTGCCACCTTATCTAAGTTATTTCTTGATTAAACAAACAAACAAGGTTGGCCAAGGCAACAATATGTTCAATTTTTGTAGCTGACCCTCAGCCAGCCTGAATAAATCGCTTTAACTGCCTGTTCAATACAACACAAGAATAGAAGAAGTTTGGCACAGTAAGAGCCACAGAGCCTATCCCCGGCATGGCATAAGAGCGGCTGGTATCACCCAGTACCCTGAACAAAGCAACACAACAGAACTGAAAACTGATAATACAATCAATACAAATGAAAATACAGAAGCAAACACACACAGAGTGAAAAAACCCCACACATTTTCAATTATTAAAATATTAAATAAAAAATTCTCATGTTGTTGCAGGTATGCACCCGCACAGAAAACTGTGTTGTAATAATTTATTCTGCTCCTCTGGACATGGTCTGTGTAAGAAAATACCAGTTCCCTCTTACTGATTTCCTTCCCTGCTAGTGGTAAGCAGAATCAGTTAAAAACAGTAAAACACACTGTTGTCTTTACATTCAGCTAATGCAAGTGAGAAATATTTTCAATTAGCAGCAGAAGGTTTGACCCAATACTGGATTTTACATTTTCATCTTTCCTGTATTGCTAGTTAGCTCAATCTTTCTGCAAGAAACCCTCTTATATTTCCCTTCTCAGAATCTCATCTTTCTAAAAAAGTCCCTCCTCCCCCAAGGAAATTCTAAGGGCAGGCTTGCCATCTTCCTTTCTCAGCTTCTGCAACTTGAGTAAAAATTATTTACACAAACGTAACAGAGTACAGCTCATTATGAAAAAGATACCACTATGCTTATACAATGGTATTTCCACAAAATCAGAACAGTAAGAACAATCCCCAAATCGTGTCAACAGCAAGAAAAGTTATGGCATATGGCCCTTCCCACCGTAACACAAAATACTGACTACTTTGTGCATTTGAATTTTTAAGGGTTTATTTCTACCTTTGCCAGATGCATTATACGCTGTTCACCTCTTTACTTCTCATTTGCTCCGAGACATCTAAATATGCCTGCCTCATTTTGATCTTTCCAGGTTTTCAAGAATTCATCAGTTTTACATGGTAAAATACTTCACACTGACCTTGCATATGGAGAAAATCAAAGGATTTGGAAAGAAAGATGGCATACATAGTGGCAACCATGCGAAACTTCAATTTGTACTATATCTTTCTAGTCAAATGTATCCATTTAATTACAGACAATGATATCTCTGATACAAGGAACAGAGCTGTGCCTATAATGGATTTTTCATTTCAGCCACTGAACAGGAAAAAAAAAAGTTATGTATTTTAAAACTGTTTCAAGTTACACAAACACTCACCAGGAAAAATGCCCTTGTTTTGGATAGCTTACTTCATGTCAAAGTAGGGTAAGCTACATGAAAGCATTAAGAGCATCCACAAGGGGATTTAATTGCTAAATATATCTGTGAATGTGTACCTTAGCTTCCTCTGCAGTACCTTGTCTGAGAAGACAACCTTACGGGTAGCAGATAAATAAATTAAATCTATAAAAGTAGGCATGTGAGGAAACTACTGTCCTTTACTGTAGGGCACACACGACAGATAGGCCATGCGCCGCCAACATAGGGAATTCAGTTCTCCGACAAAGGCTCCGCTGAAAAACATTCAGCAGCCCAAAGATGGCAGCAATCTCCTAAGAGGCAGGAGACCCAGATGCAAACCTCTGCTCGGAATCAGGAGCACTGTGTGACTCCCCCCTCCATCTTGTTGCACTCGTGCCCGATGTTCAGGGGGCAGCACGCAGCTGCCTTCCTGCCTCTTCCCGCTTCGGCAGCTGACGACAGGCATACCCCCATTTCCCTGTGTGCTGGTGCCCATGTGCCTGAGTGGGTACAGGAAAGGGCTCCCCAGCCCTGGCAGTCATCCCAGGTGAAGCTGATGACGTTGGGAGCCACCCTCTGCCAGAGCTCTAAAAGACTGGCAACCTGCCGGTCCCCAGCCTGGAACAACATGGAGAGACCCTGGACTCGGGAGTAGCAAGTAAACTGCAGCTCCCGGGAAGTGAGACCAGATAGCGGGAAGCAGACGAGCTATCCAACCTGTCCCTCTACCCAGGGCACAGGCTATGCCACTGAAACCATAGCCCAGCAAGAGCCCTCACCTTGCGCACCCGGAGTGGCTCCTCACTCAGAGCCATACTCCATAGCTAGGCCACTTCCCCCTGGCTTATTCACCATTAAGTCTTCCTGTGAATCTAGCCTCAAAATTCAAAACTTTTCATTTCAGAATTTCTTAAGTGAGCCATTAGTGCACTGTTGATTTGCAAGGAATCTTCCCCCTTCCTTAACAAAGCTACTTACGAAATTCAAGCCAACTCACTAATAGCTTCAAGCTAGCCAAAAATAATATTTTCAGTAAGTCATTCCCCCTCAAAATACACACATACACACAAATACATCCAATTCTTACTAGAGAGTCTCACAACCATGGATCAAGCGGTCCTAACCCAAAACATCGCTCTCCTCCTACATTGCTGCCTGGGGGCTCTGACTGATGGCAAAGGTGGAGGAGAATTGACTATCCCAAAGCTTTATCAGATGGCATCAGAAGACCACGACACAAAAAACACTCCTCCTGGAAGCTGGGGGCGGGAGGAAATAGCTCAGAAATGGAGTGATGAAGCAAGTAAGAGGAAGACTAAGTAGGAGGCAACTTCGATAATTACTTTTACTGGAACCAAGTTCATCATCATCAGGCTGATACCTTTTTTTTTTCCTTTGAAGAAGTGGCCACAGTACCTAAAACAGGACCAGAGCACCATATGCATGGTTCTATGCCGATATTCAAAAACAAATACATACTATTGTGAATCAGATGTGCTATACACAGTCTATTTGATACTAACCAACAAAAGCAGAAAATTAATAGAACAAATCCATTTAACACTTTAGCTTGTGGCACGTAGCCTGTGGTGTATAGTAGAAGTGGTAGTGTGCTTGGGGTGTGACGGCAGTAGAATAGCACGCAGTACTTCATAAAAAATGGCCCAATTTGGGGTGCTTGGAGGTTTTTTTTGCTTCTGTGGATTTGTGTTGAGCCTGTTTTAAGTGTGACAACCATAGTGTTGTACAATAGACTCACATGTATTGATTCCTCAAGTATTTCAGTTTTGCTCAAGAGCCTAGAACTTGGATAACAACAAAAGAGTGAGCTTATGAGGAAGGAAAGACTAAAATCACAGTCAGGGGCAAGGAATATTTTAAACTTCAGTAGACATGCATCAAGCTTCATGTACCATCAGCTGCGCACAATTGTATTCCACTGCAGGATACATTCTGGAAGTTACATACCATAAATCCAGACAAAGTTTTACACGAATCTGTTCAGCAGGACTGAGCAATAAAAACACAGTTAACCAGGATTTGTGAAGAGAAGCCAAGCAAAAAACCACAACTGAAAACTGAAAGGCCATAAAAATTAACTCAAGTGAAATTTCATATGCTTTGGCTACCTACTTTTAGAGAAATGTAGATTTTTTTAATCCGATTTTAAAATACTACTAAAATGTGGCACCACACCGTGGAGTTTCAAGCTTACAACCTGAACAAAGAAATGTAGGAGACATCTCACTTTTATAGCTGTAAAACAGGTACCTAGAGATTGACGGACAAAGGAATCCAATGCAGAAAAGGATCTTCAATTCCATGTGCTACTTGTTACATGATGATTCAAAGTTTAAATGGTAATATCCAAACATAAGCAAAAGAAAAATATGCTGAAAAAGTATGAATGGAAACATTTTAACTCTCTTCCCAAGTCTAATTTTAAATATTCCTAGATTGCCTATTACTGTCATTTTGACAGATACAGAGTTTGGTGTATACAGAAAGCTTTAGTTTATTGAACTGGTATTACTGATGGAACAAAAGTACTGATCACGAGAGAAGGCAAGAATCTGGATCATAAAAACAGAGATGTCAGAACAGGAGAACAGAGCATACTCTTCATTTACCACAGCCACAGTTGTAAACAAGAGTTTTACAAATGTGTTTACACGCTGACGGATATTGTGTATGTAGGAGTGTCAGTACCCCTTTTTGCTTGTGGCAAGATGACTAGAGAAGAATTTTATTAAACATTTTGAATAGTTTAAAGACCTTCACTATGATACTGTAAAACTCACCAGTATCTCTAAACAATTTTAATAACACTTAACTTCTTAACACCTGTAACTTAGCTAAGATCATTCATCTGAATTTTTCAACATCCAAGGTTTCTGTTAAAAAGAAAACCTGTAATTTCTTGCCAGTCCAGTTAACATAAAGGTAAATTAATCAGATGGAAACACACTGTGCCACACTTTGTATTAACCAGCTGCATATTTGCTTACTATTCTAGTCACATAAGTCTTCTGAGCCTAACATCCCAGCATTGTGACATTATAAAAATTCACCGACTTTAATGTACAGAAATATCCATGAACCTCAGATTATTGTACGATAATGCTGTCAAATAAACAGACTACTGGAATTCAATTTCCAGAAAGCCAAGGCAAAATCTACTGGCCTTAATCTGAAATACCAGTGTCATTTTCAAGCCCTGTATTTAATTAATACTATTTACTGTCAAGAGCCCAGCCGGGTAAATATTTCACTCTTCCCAATTCAGGGGCTAAAGGCAGGCCCAGAGGAAAATCTGCCCAAGTAAATGCATCTCATCTTCTTTGATGATGCAAGTGCTCAGTTGTCCTGTTCTTGACCCCTCTAGAATTCCCAGGCTCCAATGCTGGTGGTACAATGTCATCAATCTATATTTAAAATATATATTGATTTTCCACGGATGATAATGACAGCTATTTCTTCTGCAAATGCATATATACTATACCTTTGCCCACATAAAAAGGGTCTATCAAGGTAAGAAATGAAAAAATCTCAGCAAAGCCCATTACTAAGTCAAAACCAATATTTAAGAAGTGAATAAAATAAAGGTAGCAACCTCATTTCCTAAATATTTTTTATTTATCTCACTGAAACTGAAATGTTAAAAATAATCTTCCAGGATATAGATACATACAAAAGGCAAGTTTCAATTGATTGAATAACAGTGTTTTCAACAGTCCTGGATATTTATGAAGTTTGGTTCCATCAATTCAGTAAAAAGTTCACTGACAGAGTACTCTATTTAAATCCATTCACAGTAATTAATGAGGTCTGCACATTTAAGAATGGTTTACTCAACATTTATAATAAATTTGAATGTTGTGGCCTCAAAACTATGAAAGTGCTTTAAAACTGCTTTCATTATTAACAAACTTATTTCTTCTAGCTGCAAGCAGGATGAGCTTTCTCTCTGCAGTACTCTCAATTTTTATCAGTTTTAAAAGAAATGCAATACATTACATTTGTGTAAATTTCAGCTTTTCCACAAAATAAAAACCAGAGATTTCCATAAGCTCCCATTCCCAATTTTAGGGATTTTTTTTGTGGGGTGCAATTGCATAAATCTTGATAGATGCTCATTTCTTAATACTTCTGTTCTTATTGTACCATCCACACAGAACTTCACTCTCAGAGTAGGTATATCGTTTTAACACTGATTGCATTAAATTCACTATAATCAAGCATCCACTTTTACAGGCATCTTTAGAGGCAATTCCTGTTAACTAATGTCACTACTGAACAGGAGGGACTGAAAACAGAAAAATCTGATCATATTTCATGCAAAACACAACTCCCCAATTTTGAGGTCTAGGAATGAGAACACATTCCCTTGATTTATCACAAATCCCTCACAGATCCCTCTGTAAATGAGAGGGCCTGATTCAGTAAAGACCATCCATACCTGTATTTTATTTCAGGTATTTCGGTAACACAGCTCCTGTGGGAATTAAGGTGCTCTGAACTCACTCTAGAGCTCTACACAGGCACCATCCCAGCCCGGCTTTGCATGCTGATAGAAATGAGCTCACTCTTATTCAGATTTGATACTTGCAACCTACTGTAGGCTCCTCACTTGCATCCATAAACTAATACTGAAGGCTCTTAAAATTCGTTTCAGTATAAGGCACTCTTTATTTTCAGTACTGCACTTTATCTTCTGACAGTATTCCCTTTACATACACATGTATTAGGAGGACACAGTCAAAAATGAGACATCCATCAGGATTTTCTTTATCTACTACTGCCATAAACAACAATAAGGAGTACTATAACTCAGAACAAAGAGACACACAAATATTTTCTATCTATCACACTTGACACTAACTACAACACAAACACCAATGAGATCACTACAAAGTTAGATTGAAACAGACTCTCCAGACCAAGTGTGACAGAAAACTGAGATTTCTCTAATCTACATTCTTTTTTTGCTGAGAAATGTTCCTTAAAAAGCAAACCATTCTATGCAAAAAGAAAAGAAGAGAGAGAGAAAATGTTTTCTGACTGAAAACTTTTAGACTAGGAACTAAAGTTAGTCTTTTTTATCTGTTTGGTTGGGGGAGGGTGGGGTTTAAAGTCTAAACTTCTCACCATCCTAATTGCACAGCTTTTTTGGTAGCATACAGCAGCTATTTCCCACCATCCCAACTAACAACATTCCAAGGGAGTAGCCACAAATTCTGTCAGTTACATTGTTTCTTATCAGTTCATATACACATATTCTGAAGCCATTTACCCAGTCCAAGATTCACACTCTTACCCGTTAGATCACATAAAAATAGATCCAGTAAGTACTAAGCAGTAGTTTCACTTTCCAAAAAAGTTAATACAGTGGTAGACAGGCTGAACGCGTACAATTTCAGTCGCAGTGGTGATACAGTCTCCCAACACACAGTCACACCCAAAACCTATTCCACAAACAACTCCAGTCAAAAGCTGAGGCCAGGATTTCTTAAGATAAATTCCAACTGACACATCCTTCAGATACCAGTACAATTTCAGATGGGTGTACTGGTTAAAAGAAACAGCTACAGCTCTCTGATCTTGTGATGGAGAAGGTGAACATCTGATGGGACTGAAGATAAGACTGAAATCCTAGACATTCAGAAATCAATGGAAGAATTTCCAAGGATTCAAAGGAACAAAACTTTTAAACTATTCCTTGTCTTACGCAACTTACTTTTGCTGAACTATCACATGAACACATGGGTAAATACCCACTTTAGAGCAAAAGGATGTTTTGGGTGGAGAACTACCTCTCTAATTCATCGTTGCCCTTTAAGTCCTTTCATGACACCCATTTTTTCAGTGGTTTCTTCCTCACTGTCATCACCATGGACTTCATATACAAATATTTATCTCCTATTTGCTCTTATTAAAGGTTTTGAACTTTTCCAACACAGAAACTATGTTTTAGTCAGTATCTGTAAAGGCACCAGATTAGTTTCTGTAAGGTTAACAAGCAAATGTATAATTTTGGTGCAGAATGTAGCAACACTAAGGAAAAGAGAGTGGGTTTTCTTCCCACATATATTAGTTAGGGGGAAAAAAGGCAATTGTATGCAAATTGCTTTTTATTTGAATATTTACCTTTTTCAGTCTTCACCTAGTACATTCCTTTTTTAATGGAAAATTACAATTGAGACAACTGAAAACAAACATACTATCAACTTGACAACAAAATTTCATGTTCTCTTCAGAGAATTTTGGCAGTGACATTTTTCTTTCTTTGTTACACGTACTTAACTCATTCTATTATGAGTCCTATTCTCTAGAAAAAAAAAATCAGATCCTTACTATTTCCTTGTTTTACTCAAATGATTACAAAAGCAGCTCATTATTGAGAAGACCTGCACATGCACATTATCATCATTATGCAGCCCAGATAAGTAGTGTAAATAAATAATAAGTAATATAGTGTAAGTAATAAGTGTAAATAAGTAATAACATCTATGTGGCTGGGCATTTTCAAATTAATATAATACATAAACATACTATTAACCAGTATTATAAACTTCACTGAACACAATTAACTACAAATTGTTTTATCAGAACAGCCAAGGGAAAGGCAGAAAAACCAGAAGCACTGGAAAGCTTCTTGATCTGTTTTCATTCACTGATGCTAGAAAATTAAGTAAGTTTAAAAGAAAAGCTTTGTTAGTTTGCAAAAATTGCTCAACATAATTAACAAAAGAGGAAATGATACTTGATGTGGACATACATAATTTTACCCATAAATGGTTGGCATTTTATAAACAGTTATCCTCCAAACAACTGAAAACCTTTTCAGCAGGCTCACTTCCCACCTCTATATTTAGTGTGCAAGCCTCAAAAATACACATTTCTGACCTTAATAAGTCATTGTAAGTGTTAAAAGACAACATTTATTCATGAGTACCCTGAAAAGGTTCTCACATAAAATCTCAAATGCGTATTTGTAAAAGATTTATACCAAGTGAGTATATTGATACATTAAACAGATCTAAAGTAAAAACATGGCACGTATATTCTACTTCCTTTCACGGCACTACCAAACTATTATTAGTCTGCATTTAAACAATCCGCAGGGGTCCCTTTTTTCTAATTCTCAGTGGTATTAGCCCTTGTGAGCAGAGTTAAACAGGCACAGCACTGCCTGATGGAGTCATCAGACAGTAATTCTTGAGCAACAAGCATTTTAAGTCATCAGTGTCATTATACTGATTTCAACCCTCAATTTAAGTAATTTAGTAGTGCAGATAGTTGGATGGAAAAGCTGTATTATTTCATACTCAACCTTTGCCATACGACAGACCATAATCAGCACATTTGAAAAATGTCAATTCCTTAGTTACAGTATAAAATATCAAACAAACTTAATGCGAAAGAACATCACATGCTGATTCTTTCAGCCCTTCTCAGCGAGTCCCATTCCTGGTCCAGGCACTAAAGCAAGGTCCCTGCTTCCATCACCAGCCTGGGCCTTATTTTTGAAAGCCTCTACAATGGTTGTATTTCAACTCGCTGGATAGTTACATTACTTAAAACCAAGGCTCGTTCTGCTGTATCCACACAATCGGTTTAAGACATCTCACATCAAATTCCCCCTTGAAGGAGATAAAACTGTAACACGGTCCGACTAAATGCCATAGGATATAGACAACTCACCAAGACTCAGCGAGGCAGGCAACAATTTTTAGGGGCTGTGCGTGCGGGGGCCCTCACTACTCAGATACATCTCAAGCCTGCTAGGAACGAAATGGAGAGAAAAATATTAGTCTTTTTTTGGAGACAGGCATAGAAAAATAAAAACATGATGCTTAGCACATGCAGTTTTAAGCATAACACAAGGCGGAAAACAAAATTTGCAGAGCATTATCTGCTTTTCCAGACATAACTACAACCCCCTTCCAATTGCACAATCACTCCAGGCACACAACTTCCTCTCTACCTGCTGCCTACTGCAAATTCACAGTGATAGCAACTAAGATGTTTACATTAACATACGTGGTACACAGCCTTTATTTTCACAAAAGAATCTGTGGGAACTCTCTGTGAAAGCGGTTGGTTCCTTTTTTGGTTGACTGCTTGACTGGTTGACTTTGTAACACATTAGTTTCAAATCTCTAAAAAGGAGAAACCGGTGTTCTTATAAAATGCCTTTCAACCATTATTAAGAGTTGTACAAAGAGAAGCATGTTTCTTCTCTGAATCTCCTGACCCGAGTGACAGGTATCAGTGGACAAATAAACAGAAAGCTCTTCATTAGTATAGAGCTTAAGAGTCCAGCAGAGCAGAGGACATATCATCCCACAGCAATACACAGTTCTTCAAGGAAGAGGAGCATGCCACTACCCACATACACCTGCATTTCTGTTTGTAGGTCAAACAGTACTTTATGTCAAATGCATTCAAGCAAGCTACCAAAGAAGAGTGTTCTACCTTCTTATTCTGACAAACACAAAGGTAGAACATACAGAAAAGGAAAGACACACTACAAGAGTCATCAACAGGGAAAAAAGCACACTAATTATGCCTCAAGAGAAATGGAGTATAGAAACAACTTCATGCTTTCTGTCATTTCTGCCATCTCACAGAATCCTTCACACAAACTCTGCTTAAGTTCTTTCAGTCACAGACAGGATACCAGTACAGTAACAGGCTATTCAGGGGCGCCACGAACAAAGAAGGATTCTTATATAAAACATATACACAGACGATATGAACACATTATTTCCTCAGGAATGTGCAAAAAGGGCACAAGCTCTACAGATCACAAACACGGGGCTTCAAGTGGGTCCTCGTTGACAGAAAACATCATTTTGTCTTCGAATAAAATTTTAAGTAAAACAGTACTAGATCTTTTAATGATTTTGTGAGATTTACAGTGTCTGTTAGACACCTGCCGTTTGGAGAGGCACACCAAAGGGAAGCTGCTGTCCCACCCGCAGATGCAGGCTGCAGCCCCCGCCCATGGCGGGGAGACCTTTTCCACAGAGACGCAATAACGATGAGAGCACCTGCGTAGAAAGAAGTGCTTCCCACTCATCTCCTGTCTTTCAGCTGCTGCATGCCAGCAAAATGAGAATGGGTACTCAGCTACCATTTTGTTTCTTGACAACCAGCGTGGCTGCTCGCTGATATTTTCCCACTGCTGATTTATTTTTGGGTCCCACCTCCAGATCCATGTGGCCTCCAGTACTGCAGCTCAAAGACTCCATGCACGAGTAACGTGGCTCTTGACCATTATGCTGCAGCACACAGGGCTCCGCGTAGTGACAACGGAAATTACAAGTTTTGCTGATTTTCATTCGGTCTATTCATAAAATATTTAATAATGATACCATCTGAAAACCAAGACAATGCATGAGTTTTTTAACAGCAGAAGCACCACCTTCAAAATACTACCAACAAGAACTTCCCTCTCAAGTGAAAGTCCTGAATTACATAGCAACTAGTGACAAGCTTACGTACCCAACAGATGTATAATTTGGTATATTCCAGACTTATTTGTCTAACTACACTAGACTGTCAGTGACGAAAAGTGATGAACATGAAGTGATGGACAACGAAATCACCTATTAGCCCTTGCCTTCTCTTCTCCAACCCTTTCTGAAGCTTGAAATAAAGGAAAACCAACAGTGCAGCAAAAAGCAATGCTACTACCTATTCCCATCCAAATTCCCAAAAGAATCAGGAGGTTCTTGGGATGCCCCTCAAAACTCAAGAGAAACTGCTCTCACATAAAGCCATCTTTCACTGTTAATGGTGGTGCTCAAAGGCCTGTAGGTGGGCCACACACAAAGGCCTACGTGAAGAAGAGGTCTCTGCCTCAAATGGTACACAATTACCAGCATTAGCTACGATATAAAAACTAAATACACCACAGCCATCATTCTCCACACTTGCCATCTTCCAACATCACCATTCAATCCTCCGTACCCCAAAGGGTAAAAGAAAACTATTTAAAGGTCAACATAATAGTTAAACACAACTGATACGGCCCAGAATAACATGCACCACCCTCTGACTTCCGACCACTTATATCTTTATTTTCCATTCACTCACAGTCATTTTTTTTCTTTTCCAGTGCAAAGGGACAGTTGTATTCCAGGTACCTAAGATGTGCTACCACCTCGCCCCGTAAAAGCTGTAAGTTGTGAACAAAACATACAATATCAACTCTATAAACTGCAGTTTAGCTACAAGGGAGTGAACAACTACCACTTTCAGACATACTTAGAGGAGACCATCATCTACAGTGTGCAAGCTTAGTGAATGTATTTTTTCATCTACATACAGTCTTCAGGTTCCCTCGTTCTTATACTAAGAAGAAAAGGTGCCACAAATGACCTCACCACTGTGCAGTTAAGATTAATTTCACACAGAACTGTAGCAAGAAAATAGTTTGAGGCTTCATTAGAAATTCAGCATCTTTGTATTAAAGTAAGCCACGATTCTTAAAAAGCCAGCAAAAGTATGTTTGTACTGCAAATGCCAACACAAATTGGCAAGCAATTAAAAAAAAAAGCTTTAAACTATGTTATTAGAGCTCCATTTTATAGCCAGTAAAGTATCAACAGGTTGGCTTTTTCTTTTAAAACAAAGGCAAAAGTATTCTTGCCACACTGAAACAAAATAGTATATTTTTATGTATATATTCTGTAAATGTTTATTTTGGAAAAAATACAAAGATTTAGATTTGAAGAAGAGCTTTTCTCCTTAAGAATTGAAACCTGTTAAAATAATGTATTTACCTGTATACACTCACCATCTTCCTCCACAAAGAATCTATTTTAGGAAATGACAGAAAAGGAGGGGGACATTGCTCATATCTCTGGAGACCAAGGTACAAATTTGTGTAAGGGTAGCAAGTGAAGTTAGTCAACAATAATCATATTTATTTATGGGAATAACAGAACTGGTTGTCAGCAAGTCCTGACACTAATTTTGAAATAGTGAAGAATAAGGACTAAAGAGCTACCTTGTGAACTCAAGGCATGGTGGAAGAAGTATGAAGAAAAGTAATCTCCACTGTAGACCAGGTGATCTCTCACTCACACAAGTATCAAAACATATGACCTTGGGTTTTGGTTTTGTGTTTTGGTTGGGGTTTTTTGTTTGTTTGTTTTAAAATTTGATTCCATCATACACACATATGATGAACTTGTAAGTTGATAAAAATACCTTTAATAAAAGTGTCAGTATACACTATTGAATTTATTCATAGGCAGACCTTCCTCCATCCTCACAAAGTTTTCTTTTTAAACATGATTTAGTACCTCGTACATAATCTGTGAGGTACAAATAGGTGACATACTACATTGTTTCTAATTGGAATGATTTTCTTCAAAATCCATGGGCAAGGCTCATTAGAGATCAATACTGACAGCAGTGAAAAACTAAATCTGTTCACACACAGATGAATTACAGCACAGGCAGAGTAAGAACAAAATTCCATAATAATTCTGACCTAACAAGTAAAATGTTATTTTACTTTCCATGCCCATTCTTCAATCCCAGACTTTTCCACTGAGGTAGACAATAAAGCAGCCAATTGTGATATGTCCACTATAAATCCTACCGAAGAGCAACAATATGTCTCGCATAGCTCACTAAAAAAGCATCAAAATACCAACTTTCAGTCATCACTACATCAGATATATGTTCTATGTCCCAGGATCCCCCCCCCCCC
>VZTL01022158.1:2771-14204 GCA_013400535.1 Scopus umbretta
CAAGTAAACAAGAAGCTAGAAGAGTCTATGAGCAGAGTCTATGTGAAACAGCAGCCTGTATTGCATGAATTGTTCGACATCCAGGTGGTTGAATGTTTGGCAAGTGATAATAAGAAGAGTGACAATATAAATTATTTTAGAATTAAGGGGTATTTCAACTTCAGAATTCAGTACTGGTTTAAGATTAAAGTAATGTAAAATTGAATATAAAATTGAAGGAGACATGAAGAAAACCTGAAACTCATTTAGAAGCATTAGCAACACCTCCCTAAATGTCCCTTTCAGCCTAGCTGCCTAGCTACACACTGTTTTCAAGCTGTACTTGACAGGAGGAAGTGCTGCTCAAGTGGAGCAGCCCTTTGTACATTTTTAATTGCTTTCACATCATTGAACATGTTTTAAAGAAAACTTGTGTTACAATGGAAGTGGGTGGAAGAGGGGACTTGGTTCTCCAGCATCAGCAAGGGCCTTCAGGGCCTTAGTTCCATTTCCAGTCAAAAGAACTCATGGTGTTTTTTTTCCTTTTCCATTACTGACTTTTCTGGGGTAACTCTGTGTGTGTTTCTTTTCAGTAGCCAAAGAAGTATGCATGAATAGCAACAAGGGACTAATATAGGCTTTACTACTGAAAAATTGCTGATGAGTGTAACCAGAACATCTACCAGCAGATGTACTGATGTTACTGTTGTTCTTTTGCAACTTGACATTTTCATTTGTTGTAAATTTTCATTTGTCATAAGTGAACATGTTCCATTTTATCACTATTGAGTCTGTCAGAGCTAGCTTAAATAGTGGTCTTACACTCTTACTGCAAGTGCAAGCCCTCTAACTTTTAAATGTTCATCTTTACTTCAGCATATTTCTGTCTGCAAAATGAGGCTATACCTGCCAACAAGTTTTAATGCTGTTTCAGACTTAGCAGACTAAAAATTATGAAAAACCCTACACAGGAATTGGATGACATATATCTAGCATTTGTGCAATGGCATTTCAGTCTATCAGACATCCTTTCTCTGTATTTCCTTTTTCCTATGTACATTGCAACCCCAGCAGATAAAGGCATTATCATAACAACTTTATGCAAAGCATGAAAAGTAAATATACACACGAATCGAATATAAGAAGTAAATACACAAAACAAAAAGATGTTTTTTGTTTTCTAAAAAGTTGCCATCATCACTTGGCTAAACTTGAAAAAATGTTTTGTTTATAGATCATGCAGGGAAGATTTACAGCACGGATTTGCACAGATGTGTGAATGTGGAGGCCAGGCTCCCCAGCAGTCCCTGGGGAGAGAGCTCAGAGGAAAGCTGGGAGCACCTGACATCACTCCTGATTTTCTGAACAGCTCTCTAGACCTACGCTGTTTCCTCTACCAACTGTACAAGCATGGGTGATGGGATTGTCCTTAAAATGGTGAGATTTTAAAAAACAAGTAACTGAGCTTTTCCTCAGATTTAATTTTTGAAACTTTGAATTCACAACCTTTTCTGTCACTATCAAATCTTTTATTTTTAAATGTGAGAGCTGAGAATTTCAGATGACTATAAGACTTGGGTTTATATAAAAATTACTGGAACTATGCCAAGTAGAAAATAATGCAGACAGATTTTTATGAATGAAAAAAACTTGACTGGAACAAAAATTAGGATGGGTAAAAGAAAATACTACTTATACATACAATTTAATTCAGACACACGTTAGGGTGGCATGAGATGATAGCAGTAAGGCTACAAACTGCTAAAACAAAGGGGGTCAGTTACAGAAGTGTGATGCACTTCATTTCGTCATATATATGATAAGGAGTAGAGGCTTTATCACGCTGTGGCTTCTTACATTAAATATGAAGAAACATAACTTGTAAGGGCTAAATCAAATTTTTACCACACTGGACACACTTGGAAAATACAGAGATACAAAAGAGGAAATTGCAAGTTATAGTATATAACATATACAATATGTTATATGTAGATATATACATGGCCACAAAAAACACACTTGTCCAAGTTTACAGGCATCACGCACACAAAGTGCAAATAAACTAAAAGGATTAAGCTGTTTACAACCTAACTGGATTTGTGATATAGCAATAAAGATATCAAACAGTGTAGAAGATGTTGAACAAGGAAGGATGAAAGCTGTGGTAACAGTATTATGCAGTTGCTCAGTTTTAGGCATATAAAATACCTATTCTATACCTGGAAGTTTTGAAGGCAAAAACTGAAACCAAGTGGGAGTTTTTTCATGAAATGAAGTTAACATTATGAAAATAACCATTTTGTTGCAGTCTTGCACAGGTAAATTTTCGTTACATTCAAATGAGGAAGGCTATTTCAAACTCTGTTGTAGAAGAAGATTTAAATGCAGAGAAGGAGGACAGAAACAGCGCAAAAGAAAAAAGGGATGAAGTAAAAGTAAACTAACTATGGAGCTGGACCCCAGATAATACAGCAAATGTGTAAGCATATGACAAGAGGAAGATAGATGTTGGTTAGGTCAAGGAAACATCACATGTCAAATGACAGCACTGCTCACAAGCTTCAAATCACTAAATATGGAATTTTCTGAGACAATAAAGATGACTATGATTATAAAGCTCTAAGAAGGAAGATGATCTTATGTAACTGATCTCATGTAGGGGACGTCTCAGGGCAAAAGCAACCAAGAACATTTTGTAGCGATCGGCTGTTTTTTCTCTATATATACCTCTTGGAAAGAATTTCCTAAAATTGCTTGCTGGACTCTGCCCTGGTGTTTGTGTGGACGGATGCTGGCAGCAGCAATGAGATGTAGTACGACACCATGTGGAGTTAGTCATTGAGGTTCAGAAAGCCATGTAGCCATGTCACCGTGGCGGAGGTCTAACTGGCCTAGGTACAGCTGCACCCCACCAGCTTCCAGGGCAGCACACCAATGTGCAAGTCTTTGCCGTGTGTTGTCTTGCACTGTATGTATGTAGCTTCTATGTCCTTCTTTCTTTGAAACATGATATGGGTACATGTTGTAGAGCTATTTGTTTGCAGGGTCTTATATAATTACACATGGGAATTTCTTCAAAATGTTCATAATTAACAATATAATTTCACCAATAATTTCACCAAAACCAAAGCTTTTCAACAAAAAGATTTTTATTTTTATTAAAAGAAATTTAAGAATAGATTTCAGCATTATCAAAACTTTTTTTCATCAAAATAAACCCCTTTTTACTAGTCTGACATGATTTTTTTATTCAAATAGTTGATTTGAATAATATTTTTAAATTATTAAATTGAAACACAGCATAATGAAACTACTGAAATGAAATTTTTCAGCTGACCTGTGCTGAATTTATTTTGAGATCTCTGACCAAAAAAAGACAGTTATTCCTACTTTTGAAGCAATCTGCCTCCTTTTTTGATGCTAAACAGTTTCATAGAAGGGGAAAAGTCTTTCTCAAATATCTGTAAAGTATTTTTGACTGAGTGCTTGAGGTTTTGAGTGTGTTAGTGTTCTGTATCAGCATCAGGTGCTGTTATAAAACCAGCAAATTAAATGGAGAAGAAACAGCTTTAAGTCATGAGTTCCTCTCTGTGCTTCCTGAATCCTCAAAGCAGAGGTCAGATCAGCAAAATCAGTTTCTGCCATTTATCTTCTAAAGCTGTGCACGGTTCTGTCTTTTTATACGTAACAGGTTTCAAAATGTTTCATAATTTTTGCTGAAAGAAAAAAATATTTAAAAGATCATATCATATCATACTATAGCCATGTCATGTACCTATTTAAGTCATAGATGCACACATCTTCACAGTATCAGCAACGTCAGCAAATAAAGGAGTGCAGAAATCTACTTATGTGTTTTGTAACATGACTTAAGAGACATGCTGTAGTGCATATTAGCCTGAATTAAAACCCACCGTGGCTGAAATCTGATGAGAATCACAGTAATGAAGTTGAGTCATTTGTGTTACTATTAGAATGATGATGTCGCCGCTTGGTGACTTCATATATGTAAGTTGAGCACACTTTGAGCACAAGGTTCTTTCAGTATTATATTCAGCCTAAGCAGTTGGTTTATTCTTGCTGCTGTGTTCCAAAACATTATATTCTGAACTGGGCTTCCCTTGTTTTATACGAATACTCTCCTTATATTATAAAATAATGCTACAGCTACTAAAGTATGTATCCAGCATAAGCTAAGTTACTTGCATTATAAAGAATTAATCTGGTTAAATGTGCGCACTGCAGGTGCCCATATACAAGTTAGATTCCATTTATATGTATTATTTATATTCAGTGGAGCTTTTGTTAATAAAATCAGTGACATCAAGAGCATAACTCCTCCTGAGGCAGACATCTAAAATATGTGACATAAGTCATACTCTGAAAACAAGTATTTCTTGGTTACTTATGCAAGTATGGCAGACATCTATCTTTAGGTGAGCTGAATCCTGTCTGTTATGCCTTACTCTGTAATTGTGCTTCTCAGGAAATTGTGTTGGAAAAAAGGTGCCCCTTATCTTGGAAAAAAATACAACCAGCTAGTTCAGCCATGGTGTAATGTGAATGAATAAAAGGGAGAGGACTTCTATCAAGGAATGTCAACATTGATCCAGATTTGGGCTACCTCCGATCCACAGTTGAACCAGCTGTAAGTAGGCTTTTGGTATTCAGGTTGAGCTGTCAAGTGAGCTCCCCATGAAGCTTGCTGCCCTCTCCCTTATGTTATGCTAGGGATAGACACTGAAGTGCTTCATCTCCACTGGCCTCATGGTCTAGTTGCATTTGGACAGAGCTTTGTCCACAACCTGATAATCTACAATTGTGCACAGGGAGAAGGTGTGAGAACAAACTGCTGTAAAGACAAGATTATGTCTTCAGGAAAATTGAGAGTGGATTGTTTGTACGCTAAATTGAATGGCAGAGAACTACATTGTGTGCTTGCATTTGGTGGGGAAAGAATATAACGTATGTTTTTCTGGATGTAGCATGAAAGAGAATGTCTCTGAGGAAGTGCCCTTTCTTTGCTGGAGCCAAACTTTACCATTTGTTCTGTTTGGCATCGTTTGCAATATTTTTGTTTGCTTAAAAGAACATTTATTATTTCAAGACAGCAGTTTTTTATCACATTCATGTTAAAGTAATTGGATTGTATGTTGCCAAGTCTAATACTTTTGCTATACAAAAATGGAAAGATGAGACCATGCCAAAAGATTGTGTTGGCAAAAAAAACCCAGTAAAAATTATGTAAAATCACTGACTCTACCTGAAATAGCAGTCAAAAAAGCTAACAGCATACTGGGCATCATCAACAAAGGTACTGAGAAAAAAAGGAGGTGTAATTTTACCACTGTATAGAAACCTTGGTGTGTTTGTGCCTTGAGTAATACGTGCAGTCTGGTCTCTACATTTCAAGTACATAGTGGTGTTTGAGAAAATACAAAGAATGGCAGGTAAAATTATCAAGGGATGGGGCAGAAGACTTTTTTTGAAAATCTAAGAATTTCTTCAATTCTGAATGAATATCTTCAATTTCTACAGGAAAAGGCTGAGGAGGTTATGCCTAAGCTTTACAAAAGCAAGAAGTTGGATAAAAGAAGTTGGATGAAGGTGGGTAAAAGGAATGCAGAATCTTTCACGAAATGCCACAATGGCAGAACTAAGGGATGCTTATTGAAACCAGCAGGACGCCACTTTAAAGCTCAGTAGAGAAAGTGCTTTCCTACAAGGTCAGAAAGGTTGTCAAAAGGCTGTGGAAGAAGACAGCACCAGCAAATTCAAAAAAGAGATTAGACAAATCCATGGGCGAGAGGTTCTTAGATGGACTCTAATGTGAACAGGCAAAGATGAACCCTGTAACATCCATAATATAACACTAGTAGATGCTGGGCAATATGATGGGAATGGACTGCAGATATTGGACAGGCTTTCATGTTCTCCTGTTGCTGCAGGTGAAGACAGAATACTAAGTTAAGTAGGCCATTGGTCAGGCCCAGTAGGACATGTCTTGTCTTGTTAGAAAATAGAATACTTGATCACCTCAAACTCCACCTTTAATTTACTAGAGAAAATAGCATTTGTTCCCATTTCATTTTGTAAAAATAATACTGTTTAACATATCATACTCTGGAAAATAGTGCAATGCTGACTATGTAGGCTTCCTCATTAGCACTGACGCTGGCAGAACAAATAAAAGCACATACACCACCTCAAATTTCTATGGTCATCATGATTTGAGGCCCATACTGCTTATGAAAGCCTATTTTGCTAAATGAGGTCACCTACGAATGCCATCAAAGTCAGACTTCATGCAGGAAAGGTCATCTCTAGCTTGCAGGCTTTGTTCAGCATTCAGAAATCCCCCAATTCTGCATATGATATTTGGTACTTCAGCATCCCCATGAGTTTGGACCCTGTGCAGCTTGCATTGAACTTTCCCAATGGACTGTATTCAACATCTTCAACTACTGAAAGTGTAACTGAAAATTATATGAGGTCCCAACCCTCTTTTCAACAGTAGTTTCATAAGCTATGGTAACAGGGGACAAGTAATATTACCAACAATGACAACAGGCACTTGCCTCCCAAAGTAATCGTAATACTGGAGAGGAAAAAAGATTCATCCAGTACAGGAATAAAAAACCCTTAACTCTTCAACAGTCACATGGTATGCATGCTGTTAATATTATTTGCTGTTACATTTATGTGCTATTCTCTGCCCTACAGACATAGACTCCTTCAAGGAATACCCTGTTTTTGCTCCTGAACTCCCCAGCATTGGGATTCCGAATCTGAAAGTCAGCAGTTACTTCAAATACAGGTCTGATGCCAATAACCTAGAGGTATATGACTCATTCAATAGCATTTATTACATATATTCATCATCTTTATAGTGGCAATAGGCTTGCTAGCACCAAGCAATTAACCAAGGAACTGAATTGTTTTGGGATGTCCAGTCTCTAGGCAGTATGATGTAGTCACAGCTTCCTCCTGCCAGAGGTGGGTGTCAAAAGACTGGGTCACACTTATGGCACAGTTCTCCTTTGTGGTACCTTGTTCTGGTTTCAGCTAGGATAGNTTAAGTCAGGAAGCCAGTGCAGCTACCTCACATCAGCACAGATGGATCTCATCCTATTCTTCTGCCCTAGCTCCTCTGCCCCAGAAACAACACTATCCACTGATGTCAGGCCACAAGCATTTCCCTGTCTCCATTCAATAAAACATTTATTTAGCATCCCTGTTGTGATCTACATATTAAGGGTACAATCATGAAAAGCTCATGCAATAGAACAGTTTTGTTCTACTTATCTATAAATACACTATAGACTGAGAAAGTCATACTTGTCAACATCCTTCAGCAATTTCCAATCTACCAAACTTCACAATATCACAGAAAAGCAGTATCACCCACTTCTGGAGTTAAATAAGAACAGATGCATTGTTCTACAGAATACCACAGGCTGAATCATTGAAGGCCTCTGCTCTCAGGGGCACTGGGGAGGCTAGGATGTGCCCTTTGCAGATCAGCCAACCCTAAGTTCCAAAAACAAGGAAAGCCTGAACTGATATATGTTACAAAAGATAAATAAAGACAGAGGAAGGCCAACCCACAAAGTAAATAGATAACTATCAACTCTAGACACACCACGCAGAAAGCATTATGGCAAAAAGCTGAGAATACTCCTGGAGCTCATTAGCTCTTTGGGCTAATTGCCTGTATTATGAAAAAATAAAGAAGTTCTAAAATCTGATAGCTGCATCTTTTCCAGCCAGTAAGCTGTTGTCCAACAACTCTCGCTGCTTGCTTGACTTGCCATCAGTTCCTCTCAAACTTCCAACATTTTAATTCAGTTCCTCCAAAATAGTATTTTTTTATAAGTTCAAACTCTTCCTTCATTACAAAAGAAACCCAACAGAAATACGACATTTTCTGTGAACACTGCTGCTCTACTCTTCAGTGGCAAATACTCAAGAAAGTGGAGTCATATTCTCATTTAAATGCAGGTACTCCTGTCTCAGCCAAGGTTTTACTTTACAGTGATTTTCCTTACTACCTTGTTATTTCTTCTAAGGAATAACAAGGCAAATCAATCGTCTTCACTGACAAGTCTGTATCATCATTTATCCCTTCTAGACTATTCCCCAGAAATGTTCTGATTCACAACCACACTTCACAATCACATCCCAAAGTTAGGAATGAGAAGGAATGAGTGGCAGAATGGAGCAGCATTAATGTAACAGTTAATAATCCTTAAATAAGTCACTTTCTTATTTTGCATAAATACCAACTACCTGATTTTACTTCAGTCACTAATAACATCATGAGAAATTTTCCAAGGTGCATCAGAAAGAGAGAGTTTGCCTACGGACGGTACTGTCATGTTAAGTGGCAGCCAACCCCACTTTACAAGGGGAAGCATCAGCACAGCCTGGGCTCACCCACACCTCCTCAAAGCCAGCTGGTGCACCTCTGCACGCCGCCAGTGGGTGATACTCTTCAGATGCTTCATAATATTGACACTAAAAAGAATATTATGATTTTACCATATACCCTGAAGTTATTGCACCTTTTGGATAGAGGGTAACTGTGATTTCAGTGAACCAAGAGCGAGGTTTCTCTGCCTTGTCTCCAAGTGTCGTCCATCCTCTCACTGGTCTCTGCTCGTTGGGAGCCTGGTTTCTGTTCTTCATGGGAACAAAGTTCCCATGAGAAACTGCAGTGCAAGGACATCCTGGGACCATTTCTCTCAAGCACTTGCAAGAGGGATATCCATTCTTCAGTACAACCCTGTCACTCAATCCCTGTGCTCCTGGGACCCAAAACCCCTTTGGCTTTTCTTCTCACATTCTCCCATCTTCTCCTTCCCCCCAGTCACCCCTGCCTCTTCAACACACAGCAGGATTGCTATGTTAGCAGATAAAGAAAGGAGAATTGCATGCTGTAGCTCTCCCTGCTTCCTGGCCTGGACACCCATCAGTGCTCCTGACTTCATCATGCTACTTGTCCCTAAGTATTTCGGTTCTGTATAATGCTGTGGTGAGACTGTAGTGTTGCTATTCTGTCCCACAGAACTTCAGGGAGCAGTGCTGACCCATGGGGGCAAACCCCCAGACTCCTGAGTCTGGTGATGAAGAATACGAACCAAAGTCATGCAGGTGATTTGGAAACCGGTCCTGCTCAGGCCCACCATGAAGGTTGCTCGGTTAGGGGGTTTGGGTAGGGTGGGCTGGCCTGAGCTGTCATCTCCCCAGAAGCAGCCAGGAGCTGAGCTCAGTGTGGAGTGGCTGGCGGCTCCCTCCCTTTCTCCTCTCCCTCTGCACTCCAGTTTCCCTCTGGTCTCTGGCTGGGGCAGGGCTTGCCTGGCTTTGCTCCATGCTGCCAGAGAACAGCATGTACCTTGTCTAGTCAGTCTCCAAGGATCTCTCCGAGAGCAACCTCAGGTACTCTTTCCAAACTGCAGGGTAGCAGAGGACTCCCAATTCACAATTAGCAGAACAGGTATTTTCACCTACCAGATCAATGTTATAACTAAAGGAATTGGCAACAAAAGGGAGGCAGGTAAGTATTTTAGGCAGGGTACTTGGTGGTCAAATCAGCCTGCATGTATTGGCTACAAGGATTTTTTTCTTTGAAATTATTTCTTTTTTTCCTGCAAGAATCAATGGAAGCAGTAAAAAAAAAAAAAAAAGGCAGAAGAATGAATCAGAAAGATACTGATTTATTTACACAGCTGCATGTAATAATTAACATTTGTATGTTTTAGCTCACTACCTTGGAGATACCCCATAACACTTTAGCAATACATAGTTCACTAACGTATTACTTTATTACGTTTTAATAAAGATATAGAGCTACAACTTACTCCAGCTATTTCAGCAAAACTCTTCCTTAGAAGTTTCTGAGAACAACTGGGATTACTTTTTAGCTTGAGTAGCATAGTTATTTAATTTTCTTTTAACACCAAATGGTTTTAGTAAAGGATAACTGAAAGAAATTACTAACTGGTCTAATGGTAGTACTAACTCAGAACCAAGAGTATTTGAAACATAAAGATTTTAATAGGCTAATGTTCAACTAACTTCTTGTAGTTCCTCACAAAGAAATGTATTTAGTTGCTAGTCTTTCCCACAGTAACATATCAGCCATTTATTTCTAAACAAAGGCTATATAATTTCATACCATTTAAATATAGCCATGAACAAGTAGTCTATTATGTGTTTATTAAAATTATAGTGGTTTTATTAAATACACAGAGAAAGGGAAAAAATGTGGGAGATGCTAAAAGAGAAGAGGGAATTTAATAATATGTAATATGTAATAGAAACCTGTCCTGTCAGTGCCTATTAAGCTATATAAAGCATAAATTTCTCACAAGAAAAAATAATCAAGAGACAGAACTTTGCTGATTGCTAGCTGAAAAAATCTGCAAGAAAATCATACACAGAGATGGCTGTTGTAATCTGCTTCTACTCCTCTAAGCCTCCAACAGGAGGGGAAATGCACAGAGCATAACACACCACAGTCTCACACATGCCACTATAAAGTCTGTCTCCTCCCAGGACACTTATCTCTACCAGTCAGTCTATTTATGCAGCATAACTACAAGTAAGTATCCCAGAATAGCTCACACAAACTATAGCTTCATTTTACCATCTAGACTCCAGAACTACAAGCTTTATTATTATAACTTTGTTCCTGAAATGAATCTACTCATGATTTTTAGAAGGTACCTGTAAGTGCAAGGACTGAACCTGAATACTGAATAGGAAAAACGTATGTAATGGGTTCTCATTAAAAAAATGCTACACACAGTATTGTACAAGAAAAAGCTAATTCATTTTGTTTCTTACTATTAATTGTGAAACTCAGTAGCTGAACATCTTCAATAACCATGCAAAATCTATCAAGTCAAAATTAAACCCTGTGACTTTTCTTGGGACGTGTCTGTGTGTCATAATAGGAAGGGGAGCTTGAAAGAAACAAAGCAAACACGTTACCACATTGCGTCGGCAGTCCTTAAGGAGCTGGTAGATCGGGATCTTGGCTTCATAACAATGCTCATTTTGAAAAATTCCTTCAGTATCTCTAGCAGTCAAACATTAGTTGTCCTTACAAAGCTCATTCTCAAAGTGCTCCATTTCGATGTATTTTTTTAAATCCTCTGCTTTTTAAAATGCTTGAAATCCGTCTTCTGTAATAATCCAGGCTGTGAGGAGGAATTCTAACACGCTGCAACTCCTTCCTTTTTCATGCTGAATTTACTCTAGCACTGTGCTCTTCGGAAATGACAGTGCTTTTCTCTTCTGTCTTGTATCACCCTGGGAGGAACTAGTCTATTTTGAATCTATTCTCCCTGCAGGTCACATGGGAATGAAGGCAGCTGAAAAGAGTCTCTATCTCTTTCTTGCAGTTTGATAACAACAGGTTTAAAGGTCATCACATTAAAAAAAAAAAAA
>VZTL01022166.1:0-24449 GCA_013400535.1 Scopus umbretta
AAAAAAAAATTAAAAATGGGGGAAGTGGCTGGATTTTTTTGCATTTGCAAGTGTGAGGATAAGACAGTGGGTTTTCCTTCCTCTCTTTATGCAAGATGAGCTTCTCACAAATCTTCTGTCATTAGGAGTTGCAGCTCTAAGGAACAAAAAGGAAATACATTGGTAAAGGCTTGAAGGCTAACGCTGCTGGTGTCTCTAAACACCGTAAATGTATCCAACCCAGCTCTGAAACAGCTAACTCTGTACTACTGGTGCTCTGGCTGTCACAGCAAAGAGGTCAGCACAGATGAATTGCCAAATGACTCAATGCAGTTCTGAGTGGGATATTTTGCAGTAGACCATGTAAAGGCCCCACTACTACCCATCACTTCATGTAGCTGGATGCACACTGGGTGCGGGGTGGCTCCAGGAGCTGCGGTGTGGATTTGCCTGGAGGGAGTTGAGACCATCATCTGTGGCTTCACAGTGAATTTGCTGTCCATCCTTTTTCCTCCGCAGAGATAGGAAGCCTTTACAGTTTGGTTTGCAAACACAATATTCCCCTTTTCTTTATCAGAAGGAACAGATACTAGCATGACAGCCTTGCACTCCACAGTCTTATTTTTCCTCAGGCAGAGGTACCTGAGCTCTTGGTCACACCAGTATGGCCACAAAAGGAGTCATTAATTACTATAGAAAACAAAAACAATAGTAGTAGTTATTACTTACAGATAATGTAAGATGGAGGAAGACGAATGCCACAGATGAAGCAAACACCTGATGTGGGTATCTTCGAGTTACCTTGCAGCACTTCCCAGGAGGGAAACAGCCTCTACCACACCACCAATTACCAGGGGCGTGATCAATGACAGAGGCCTCTGTTACCTTTCAGAAGCACTAAATTCACCACCAAGTTCTCTCAATATTTTTCAGAGAAAGAAAATTTGGATCAGTGCAGTAAGAAATGAGTGTACAGAGAAAGTTTGCCATGGGATATCTCCAGACACCACAAAATCTGCACAATACCACCCAGAAACAAATGGAAGGATGCCTTATGAAATAAGTAAATGCCAATGGATAAAAGTATTAGCCCACTCCATTTATTAACAGCTGGTATTTTTGATTTTTTTCCTTTTCTCTTTGCCTTGTAGCTATGAGAAATGCCCATCTATATAGACATTGATTTAAATAAAAATTTCTTCCTTTTCTGTTCTGACATATCTCCTTATGTCTTCTCTCTTGCAATCTCGCCATTTCTGCAGCGAGATCTTTAAAGCAGCTTCTAATTTTATCTTGAGCTGTGAAGTTTTTGAAGATTCTCTGTTTGAAAAAGGCTGCAAGAAAAAGTAGGCTGAACTGAATAAATAGTTCTTTTAACATTTTGATGTCTCATGGGTATAAGAGCTGCTCAGAACGCGGGGGTAGGACGAGGCTCCAAAAAATGACAAGTGTATTAAAGTTCCCTTGCTGTTTTCCTTCTGAAATGCAGGACTTCAGGTCATGCAACCTCCTTAGCCAAGGTCAACTTCATCACAATCACCTGATGCAGTCCCTGTGATGCAGCAGCCCAAGAAAGAAAAGAAACAGGGCACGAGGACATAAGTAAGTGGGATTGGGTCGTAAGCTTCTGCCCCATGTAACTGCAGACATATGAACAATGGAAATGTCTACAAAGGAATAAGTTGTAATTGTAGCAACAAGTCATGTCCTGCTTTGCTGTGAAAGCTTTGAGGAAATAGTTTTACTGTTTTTTGCCAGTATCTGTCTTCCTTTAGAGTAAGAATCATACTTACCTGTATTTACAAAAACACTCTGAAAGGCTTGGATAGAAAACACTACATTAGTATTACGTAGAGATATTCCTAAATTTCTTAATAATATACCTTGGATCAGTGCCTAATATTTGCAATGTCTCATTAAAAATAAATTTAAACAGTTAACATTGCTCAGGTATTTTGCTAAAGTAGCTTGGTGGTGGGTTTGCTATGTGGTTTTTTTAAACTTAGGAGTTGTTCAGTTAAAGGCAGTGCTTCACTGATTGCCACAAAATAATTGGCACAATGCAATACATTCAACATGGGAAAGAACTAAACTGTAGTTTTTGTTCAGCTTGGCAGGCATTGTACTGAAACTCATATACTCCAAAGGATCCTCTCAAATCCTGCAAACCTATTAAAGAAAATTACTCTACTACTTCTCAAGAAAATCTGGTACAGCCTTAGACTATTTGGGGATAAGTTATTTCCTTTTCTCATATCTGAAGCAGTTTTTTTGTGAAGTTTGTAGTTGTCTTTGCTTCCAGTGTTTTCCCCAAACACCTTTCAATGTTGTCTGTGGGAGTAGTCACAAAGCAATAGAAACATGCCAAACATATTGATTACAGAGTGAAATGGTTACCCTGGCAACTAAAAATCCTAGGAAAGCTCTTAAAACTTCCTTCCTTTCTCATGTGACTTCTTTTTATATACTTTTTTTTTTCTCTGGTGGTTTCAGAAGTCATGGATGTCAGATATGAAAGTACTTGGTCTGAATATACAACAATGGAGAAAAGGTGATTCACGCCTAGATTATCTATTCCACCAGGAATATAACTACCCACATTACTGCCTTAGTAATCCATCACTTGCATAACGGGCAGGCAATTTTTATAATTTTGGGGGGCAGAGTAACCTTCTCCCACCAATTTCTAAATCTATATTCAGATGTAATCTGAGGAAAGAAAATCAAGGACTAGAACTTTCCTAAAGTGCCAAGGCAAGCAAGATGAACAGTGTGAAAGAATTATTATTCATGTAGCAACCAAAAGTTTTCTCTGCTCTGTACAGAGCAAAGGAGATTAATGTCCTCTCTCTGTAGGTGGTTTTGATCGAACAGTGAGTAGATGTGACAAAAGTAGTGACCTAACGAGAGGAGCAGCAGGGACCAGAGCTAGTGGTAGTGGGCTCATGCAGTTACTCAGGCTCATTCTAGGCACAGACCAATGGTGCCAGTGTATTTAAAAGTGTGTGCAATTGAAAATACACATGAAGCTCATTTGGGAGCAACTTTAGATGGTTTATTTCTCTGTCTCCTGCTCGGTTCAACCCCCAGACACACAGAAGACTGCCTACCTACTGCTCAAGTGACCCTTGTGAACAGAGTCATCTTTTCAACTGTTTTGATATTTCAGAAGGAATTGCCCTTGCAGGCATTAAGCAGATGCTTGCTGGTCCATTCATTTGTGAGCAGGAACTGTAACTGGACTACGAGGAAAGGGGAAAACATGTAACAGTGATTACATTAGGTTTTGAGGTTTTGTTAGAATAAGGGAGTCTAAGCCAGCAATTCAGGAAACAGGGCACTACTGTTCAGGCTTTGATATGCTGATTTTTTTCTTCCCTGAACAAATGGTGGTAGGGTTTTTTTTATCCTTCTATACTGGCTTTCCAAATAAAAATGGTTTTGAAAAGCTGCAATTACAGAGGTTACAAATAACGTGCAGCAACACAGCTGGCACTGGAACATTTCCAGAACATAATCACCTGTCGTACACACTAATTCCCGCCATGATGAGGGACCATTATTTCCAGTGGGGTCCCGACAGATCAATTGTTAAAATGTCATCTCTTAATAGAGCAGGTTTGGGATTGTCTGAGCCCTAGCCCGCTTTCCTATGTCAGCTTGCGTTAAGAAGGTATGTTATTCCTTTGAATGATGGCTTTTTATTTGTCCCAGGCTAGCATTGTCAATAGGAGGCTGAAGAAAATGTGATTAAGCTACATGGAACCACAAAATCAGCTTGCTACGAAAAGAAACGACATAAGCAAGACTTTCCAGTAAACATAATCCTAAGGAGAACTGAATAGGGTATAAAGTGTGGGGAGAAACACAGTGGTTAATTTTTATAGGTGGAATATTACTTCAAGGCAATAAAGGGTGCTAACTCACTTTATTTGAACAGATGTTCGCCTTGTGTTGTCCTTTGTATTCTCAGGGCTTTTCTGTCAGTCTTGAGTGGGAAAGCTCGGCTAATGCCCTTCTAATACACGGTCTCTTTTATTTCTTTTTTCTGATTGAAAAATGCAAACCTCTCTAGTAAGACAGCAATGTTTGTCTCACATCCAGGAAGTTGGAATCACTGTCACTTCTATAGGCAGCCTTCTGCTGAGAAATACAAAGATGATAACAGTGAGCACTAACATTTTGACATGTACCAGTCACAGGACTCAATAGTAACATCAAATTGACATACCTTGTAGGGCAAGGAGTGAGTCCTCAAAGGAAATATGGTCCCACTTTCCTGTAACTGTCATCACTTTCCTTTGCATGGCACTGATTTGGGGATGTTGGATCAAAACAGTGAAGTCAGTCTTAGGATTACATCCCAGCCTGACTGATTTTGCTGCACAAGTGGGGCAGAGTGTGTTTCTGATTGCACTTGCAGTCATCTGCTGCTGTAACGGAGCCCAGTGCTCTTATTGAGGCCTCTGCCTATCTGCCACAATTACCAAGGGACCATTGTCTGGTCAAAATGGGAATATGAAGACTGTTCATCATTAAATCCAGAAGTTTGTGTGATTTTCCCCATCAGTGTTTGGCAGCAGCCAAGCTTACTGCATTCAACCCCACACATTTTTAATTCTGGCAGCTCTGAAGATTGGTGTGCTCTCAAAAGCCAGGTGAGGTTAGCTTGCTTACAGGGTGGGAAGTCTCCTGATGCCACAGATATCCCATGTCCCAGCAAGTCATGCCAGGTGGCTCTGCCAAACGCTGAGATGTTCCCAGAGCAGCTCTGCCTCCCTTTGCCCCTTCCCTACTGTTCTGCCTCCCATCCCCAGGTGAGCTGTGCCAGCCGTGCTGGCAGACGGGGCTCAGCTGCCGGCGCAAGCAGCAACCACTGCTGATAAAGTGTTCACTGCCAAAGGTCTTTCTCCACGCATTTGGCAGGGGATGATTTGTGGAAGTAGAGCAGCTCCCTCAGCCCCTGTCGGACTTCCCAAAGCTTGGGACAGGAAGGATTTGCATGGAGGTATCCTAGAGCAGCAAGAACCCATAGCTCCATGTAAGCATTTTTGTGTTTCATCGCTTCCTTTCATTTCCTCTTCTCTCTATGGATTAATAACAGGCCTATGCATGGCCATGAGCTGTATTCTTTAAGAACTGTACCTTATAAAGCCACTGGGCATGCACAGCAGCAGCTAGGACTGCCACATGTCCCACAGTGCAGTTCTTTAAAAAGAAGCACCTCCAGGGCAGTTATGGGGAAGGGATGCTCCTGCCTTTCAAGTGTGCCTGTGTGGGGGTGTGTGCACATGTAGGAGTTGTTCTTATTACTCACTCCTTGGAAATTAACAGCACATTTTACGCAATGATAGATGAGGCATTATGCACAGGCTGTGGCTTATTGGATGGGAAGCGTGTTGGTGCTACATGGATATTGTTGACCCAACAATCTCCTTCTGTGTTCCCAGCCCTTCTCAAGGAGATGCTGGACCCAGTCTGTTCTTTCATTGTTGAATATTTGTCTTTTAATTTTCTCTGATATCTCTCTCTTCTCTTCTCTGTGCCTAGTAATTATCTGTTACTTATTATATGGACAGGACAAATTTCCTTCATTACTTGATCGGAGGCCCTTAAGTGGATACTACTACTGAAAGCCCTGGGAAGAACATAGGCTTGGGAAGCGGTGGTTATTGCTGAAGGCCACAGCTAATTACAGATGCCAATAGGGGAGCGTGGAGGGGAGCAAGAGGTGAAGGGAGGGAGTGCTCAAAACGACATAATCAGCAGATGTGGCTTGTTATCTGCAGTGTTATAGCTAGCAGTATTACTAGCAAAGCCCTAGATTTTTAGCCCTCCTTTATTACTTCCCAGTAAAGTAATATAAAATAAAGTGTTATCTGGTTTTGCACAAGAAATTTAAAGGATAGAGTATTCACTGTTCCCATGATTTTTCCTCTCTGATTTTA
Organism: Scopus umbretta; assembly: GCA_013400535.1. Taxonomy (NCBI): domain Eukaryota; kingdom Metazoa; phylum Chordata; class Aves; order Pelecaniformes; family Scopidae; genus Scopus; species Scopus umbretta. The sequence goes on from VZTL01022166.1 coordinate 5,928, forward strand.
AGCTTGTCTGTTCCATGTGGACAAGTTTATGCACAAACAAGTTAAGCTCTTATCTTATGCAGCCAAAAAGGAACACAAAGCCTATAGTTAGCATATAGACTATTTGCAAACTGGGGACCCAGAATGACACAAATCCTTCCTGGGATGAGCAGAAATGCTCCTAACCTTTTTATTTTCAGCTACATCAGGTTTTCTTACAACTCCGTCAGCTGATCTAACAAAAGATATTAACTCTCCAAATGAATGTTGCCTCAGCAGTACTAAACCACACATCTGAAATTGCCACCCATCTTCAAATGAGGTGCTTACAATTGTTCTATGGCAAACAAAGTCACTCTTTTGCAAATATTTCAGATGGGACAGTAACAGTGATTTGTACTTTTAGGTAACAGCCTAATGGCTAATGGAAGCAGGAAACCAGAATTTAGGTTTCTTCCCAGGCTGAGTCAGTTCACGCACACCCATTCCCAGTAAATGTCCCAATCTTGATGCTGTAGGAGAGGTCAGATAGATAGAGAAAAAGCAAGACACTCACCATCCTTCTGTTTAAGTTGTGCTACTATACAGAAAGTGAACAATATTCATAGAGCTAGGAAGAGAGAGTTAAAAAAAGAACAAATGTCCCATTAAGTCCAGCCTGGAGAAGCAGAATAGCCAGATGAGCCTGGCAGAAACTGACGGTGCTGCTTTACATTTGGTACAATGCCCTTTAACACAGCTAGGCAAGGATGGTGCCTTGACAGGCTCATGCAGGGCTACATTGGGCATCTTTCACAGCACAACATGGTGCCACAAACACTTGTCTCAAAATTCCGGAGCAATCTCCCAGTGATTCTGACCTACCCCAGAAAACCTCTCTTCTGTTCATGTTTTCACAGGATATACACATGTTGGTTCAGAAAAAGCATGGTTTATTATATCTGCAGTGTTAGGCACAGACACGTGAATTCCTGCCTTACCAAACTTCACAAATATTGAAGATGACAGGGCTTGCTACACAATATTTGCTTTTCACAAGGAAGTAGCTAAAAGTTGTTTGATTATTCGATTTTCCATTGTAAATAAAAAATACAAATTATATATACCTGAGGTAAACAAAAAATGAAAGAATCTAATGAAATTGGCACTAAACTTGACTCATCTTCTAGTCTACATAATTGAAAACTCAGACACACAAAGCAGTTTGTATAAAACATTAACACAGATGATTTCCTCTACTTTGATGAGTTGCAAATCCTTCCAGAAGAAATTACTGGTTAACACAGACTCCATTATCCATTGGGTTTTCCAGTCAGGCTTCAGTCTTGCAAAGATTTAATGTCCTTGAATAGCTTTGTTTTGCAAGACTCAGACTTTTGACTTTAGCTCTACTGTCCGATTCACATACACATGTAAGCTACTGACTACAAGAGAGGTAGAAGACCTGTATGGCCTTGGATTTGAGTAATTTAAAACACTTTGATACATCAGAAGTACATTTGGGAAATACCATTTATGCATATTACTGGCACTCTACAATAGGATGTGCCTCCATACAGTTATGTGCCATCTTTGTAATCTTACACAATTATTAGCGATGTGGGTTACATTTTAGGCACCTCCTCCTCCAGCTACATGGATTGCTCACACCAGCACTTAAACAACAGCAGTAGAAAAAGCAAGACAGAAACATGTAGAAGGCACTGAAGATACTGTCAACAGCCTGAGTTTTCTTCAATGTGAAATGAGCTCCCTCAGCTTTGCTATTAATAGATCTTTTCCTTTAATGAAAAAAGCCAAGAGAGCAGGAGATCAAGAAATTAGGAGAGGAACACTTGAAGTGAAATGGAACAGTTTTAAAAATAAACCCAGCTGGAGGTTTGAAAGTTAGGAATGAGACCAAATTCATTAGCATGGGCCAACATTTCTGTTGGGTGACTAGTGATTTTGAATTCCTCATTTTCAGATTCCCAACTTCCTATGCGGGTTAGCATAGGAGTATCCTTTAGGATGGAATAAACTGAGGCATTAGTCTAGTAAAGTTATCTATAAGTAACTTCATGTATGGAGTAAGTGTAATCCCACGAGTTTTCCCCCATGTTATGGGTGGGCTGCAGATGGACCCAGAAATTAGAGCTAGCCCTTGTTTCAGTTGTGGATAGCTGAGTCTATCTGTTGTCAGGTTAATTCAGGCTTTAGTAGAATCCATTAAAAATATGTTCTTTGCACAAAGACCAGCCCATCTCCTTCTGCCACTTGAATCTGACAGATGTTCAAAAGCCCCTGAAGATTAGGCCTGTGGAGAGAGCATACATGTGAGTAAAACTGAAAGTAAAATCCTAGCTTCATAAAAATAAATGGAAAATTTCCCATTGCCATCCATGGAACTAAGACATCATGCTAACTGGCTTTGTACAGAGCACTTCTCTTTCTAAAAGCAGCCTTTATGCATCAAAGCTTCCACAGCAAAGCTAATTTATAATCTGGTCAGGATCTGTGTACGGGTGTGTACATTCATATGTCTGCCACGAAAATTTTCTACCAGCCAATCACCACTCCAGAGCAGACTGGAAACTGGCAGAGTAGCTAATTGCTCTCACTAAGAGAAATCTGCTAGCTTGATTAATGCCTATTTGGCAATTGTTGCTCTTATTTCAGCTGTAATCTCAGAAAAGAGTTTGCTCAGGATGACTCTCCTGGAACTTTGTTTTTCAGTTTTGCTGTGCTACAAGCAATGTCTCATTCTTCATTCCCAGAAGCAGTTCCCGGCACTTCCGAGTAATGGTAGTGATAGCTATGAGTATGTAGTAATCAGTATAGTGACTGTGCAGCAACATCCTCTTTCTTCACACTGTTCATCTATAGATCTCTATTTTTGGAAGGAGGCATCACCATTACTGTTTAACAAATTAGATCTGGATGTTGAGGTTAACACAGAGGCTTCCACCTTAGTTAAAATTTTCCACCAGGGGTAAATAAGTACTAGCTTAGCTGAAAGACACTGATGTTGTCAGCAAGCACCTGACAGTCTCACTGAAGTTAGCAGAAAAACTAACATTGATTTGGATCAGACTGACAAGGCAGGAAAACAAAGAGGATAACTTCAAGAGTGCTAATCTGTTTTTTCCATTTCCAACTTCACTGAAAATAAAGATCTCTGCCACTATGCAGAAGTTTACCTTAATCTCTAAGTGCATATTATAAAAAAAAATAATGGGTGTTTCTAACTGTTTCGGAAAATAACAATGTTCAGCATTTGGCTTATAGTTTATAACACAGTTACAGTGCAGACAGTGGCCATGTAATGACTGTTCAGCAATGCCTGTTTTTTCTGTAAAATATTTTTCTGCCTTACGAGGTTACTTACAAAATGACTGGATGGACACAGTCATCACATCTATGATTTTGGTGACTCTTGTAGGTCAAGACCCTCTTTTGTTATGACATATGTAGCACTGGGGTATGGATGGGGGAGACAACAGAAGAGCTCTCTCTTCCTTTACGAAGGGACTGAAGTGAGATGGTAAACAATATACCATCCAGTTTGCTGTTCCAAGACCTACCAGCTACTAAATAGAATCTTGTCCTTCTAAAATGAATGAGAAAGAGCAACTACTGTCTTTTGCAGAATTTCAAGTGCACTTTAAATGACAGAAGTGTTTGTCCACCTGCACAAGCCCTCTTACAGCAATAATTCACCCTGCCAAGTAGACTGTGTTTGTAGCTCCTTGGGAAAATCAAATTGTGTGAAAATGCATCCCGTCTTTTTTTTTGGGAGCACTATTCCTCAGCTCTCCCCATGAGATCATTCTGGGGGCAGGAGCCAGTACCAAGCTGAGCCTGCCAAGCCTTTTCTGACTTCTACTGGTTGGCCAGGGCTTCCACCAGGCCCTGGTGCAGTTATGGATAACCAGAGTGCAGCTCACTCTCCCTTCTCATGGGACAAAGACCACCAAGAAGGGTTGGCAGAGGGATAGCTTCCAAGGCTCAGAATCCCCCAAATCCCTGCAGAAGTAGTGCAACAGAGTATTGCAGAGCCTGTGCAGTTGGCCCTGGTGTGCCGCCCTCACTATACCGGTAATGCTTTTTTGAAAAACATTTGCACATTAAATAATGTCTTTGCATTTCAGCACTTAACGCTGGCCATACAGAAGACGATGAAAGCTCCACCCAGCCCAGTGTCTGATTTCCAGCAGTGGCCAGTAGCAGTTGGTTTGGGAGGTTTGGGAGGGTACAGGAACAAGGGGAAGAAAGCAATACCTCTGGCTGCACTCCTCAGCATTGCCTCCAGCAATCTCTGGCTCAAGGACTTCTGACCCCAAAAGTGGGATCCTTGTATTTGCATGTATGTGCGAAATAGCAGGGCCCTGTGCACAAAGGGCTCTTGGTAGGTGGCAGTGTCCACTGCTGCCACCGTCCCCCTGTCAGCACATGACCCAGTGCGCTCAGCAGGAGCCTGCAGCCACTTGCCTATATCCTGCTTGCTCATAATGCAATGAATTGTAAGCACTGAAGCATGTGTTCAAACAGGCTCTGAGCTATGATGCTCAGGTCTAGATTCGTAGCCAATTTTCTTTTTCCTGAACCTGGCTATGTTCCGACTCAGTGCTCTGGTTTGGTTTAAAGCTATGGTTTGTGTCTGAACCTGAGCCCAGAGCCTGCTTGAATAGGATCTGTTGTTCTCTTTTGAGACTATCTCAGATAGCAGTGCTCCCAAAGGAGTAACTTTGTGCCTTTTGAAGCAGCTCTCCCTCCCAATGAAGTCTTTCATCCTAAATGATCTCAGAAGCAGCCATGTGAAACAGTTCCTTCTAACATGAAACTCTGCTCGGACTGATCACGAGGCTCAATATTTGTGAACTTCAGCTGCTTTTTGCAAAAATTTGAAATACACAGGTGTAAAACATTCAAACACTCAAGAAGCTGGCAAACTCCACCTTGCCTCCAAGCACCAGAGGAGGAGAGGAGGAGGAAAAGGCTGGGAAGAGCATGCCTGGCCACAGGGTCCAGGAAGCTACCACTGATTCAGTGCAAACCTCAGCAAGTCAGTGGGGCAGTTCATGCACATCTCCTGGGAACCAAAATGCATCACTTGTGTGTCATTAATACAGAAGTGGTTTACAAACTTTTTATCTATGCTTGCTGATGAAGCAGAATACAAATAGGGTGAGTAATGGACAGCAAAGACTGGGAGACAGAGCTGAGGCAAGATCCAGCCTCGCAGACCATAGTCCCTGCGTATATAGCGTACATGCTGCTGTGCATGAAGCACTGATGAAAGGATCTGGGTGCCTGTTTCAGCTTAGAGGAGTGAGAGTATTTCGCTGTAGTGAACAAATGATGGGGTAAAGCCACTTGGACAGGATCTTTTCTATGAGAAAGTTCGTGGGCCCTTTTACCTTCAGATCTGTCACCCTTCTCAACTGTGTTGACATGCAGGTTTTCTGGAAATAATTCCTCTCCCAATGATAAAAGGGTGATTTTTTTGCTTAGGTTGATGTTTAAGTTTAAAACCTAGCTATTGCTATTGTCATTCCTTACCAATCCAAACAAATAAGTAAAATAAAATTAGTGCTCCTAGGACCTATTTGACATTTCATTGTCAGCACAGCAATAAGGAATGTTTGACAAAGCCTCAAGGCAAATGACTAAATTCTTTATCTGTCACACCAAGGAAAGGCTGCTCCTCTTGGTAATAAGGCTATATTTGTTGTCCCTCAAGGAGAAGGTGAAAAATAAATTCATGACTAGAAGTCATAAACCTTTACTGGTTGTATGTTCTATTTCAGGACAAAAATAGCTCCTTTGGGTTAGGTAATAGACATTCCTTAAGCGTCAGTTGTCATATTTATCACAGAGATTTCAGAAAATTACGAATTCCTGCACTTAAACCAGTAGCGTTTCCCTAGGAAACACAAATGCTGACAAAACCTGCGAAAAACAAATGCTGTTAACATAATTTTCCTTTTCAGCCTTACACACTTATCAAATACATTATTTTAGGTTTTTCTACATCTGAGAAATTTTTAAAAGAATTATGTTGTTATTTTAAAATTATCCCCCATCTTGGGAAGATGTTAGAAACTCATAGTGAAAATGCCCTGGAGTCCATGTTGGCATGAGCAGAAAGACGAATCATAAGTTGCCATGAAAAAAATCAGATTGTGTATCACAGGCACTACCTTGGAGAAGAAAATGTTACTGACAGAATGAATCAGTGCTGTTACAGTTGGGTAAAAAATGAAGGAGTAGCAATCAAAAATCTTTGGAGCTTTTATTCCCCTAGTAGAGGTCACATTATCAGAGGCGAATGTGAATAACTTACACTTCTCGTGCAGTGCATGAGATAGGAAACACTAGGATTTTGAATTGGTATTTTATATTAGAATAATTCATGGGCAGGGAACAAAAACATGTTGAAGCATATTTAGTTGTGCAAGTGGTAAATAAAGGAACAGTAAAAAATTGAAGAGGGGCATCAGGGGTGGCAAAAGGCCTAAGCAACAAATGCTGAAGGTGCCACCTTCTTGGAGAAAGGATCCTTCCAAAGCAGCACTGGGTGTTCTCAAAGCTGGTACAAGATTTAGAAATGCTGCTTGATTTTAAGAGAGAATATGTGACAGTGAGCCAAACTGAGGTTTTTTTCTTCATGTTCTGCCAGAATCATGATTAAAGGAGTCAGAGTATTGTGTTTCTCTGCTTCGGTTGTATTATTAGCCACTCACAATCATAAAAAATATGAAATAAAGAGTCAGTTCCCTGTGCTTTTGGCTTCTTTGAGGCATTGTTTGGTTTCAGAAGTCCCTGCTAGTGGGTTTTGTCCCAACCACAGTGCCCAGCTGCAGGCTGAGGCAGTGCGTAGAGCACGTCTTGCTACAGTCTGCCTCTGCAAGCCCACTCCTGCCTGCTGTGCCGGGAGGCACATCTCTGCTTCGCACCACAACTGAAATCAATATGCTGGTTTTAATGTCATTCCTGGAAAACAATCGTTAATATTTCAGAAACAAGCAAACAAATTCTAACAAAACTAGAGAGTATCTGGCAAGTAAAAAAAACCAAAAACCAACAGAGAGGGAGAGGGAGCATGAGACCTTGTTGCAGGTCAGAGGTGATGTCAAGTGTAAGAGCGATGTGGAGGAACTTGTGGAGTATTTGTTGGCAGCAGCAAAGCCCTTGGCTGCCTCGCTGCTGGATGAATTCCTAAATCCACTCATCTGTTTTGCAAAAGACAAGGCAACGCTTCTAGAGTTAATCATAACCAATTTATGTTTCCAAAAGTGTCAAAACGTGATATAGAGAGAGTGTTTTCTTGACTAGCTTGTCCTGTTGAATACAATGGCTTATTATTACTGTTTTCATTACAGTGTGAATATTGCCTCATGTGACTGGAATGAGTAACACCTTCCCTATTTAATTAAGCAGTTCAAGTTTTCATTGTACTTGTTGAAGCCATCACTCTTTTTTCTGGGTTATCATGGCTGCACCTCAGCTCAGAGGAAAAGGTGAGCAAATTATTAAAAGATGGTTGCCTAATTATGAATTAATCCACCTGCTGGGAGTGCTAACTAAATGTAGTGGCTGGCATCTTTGCTGTGACACCAACTTTGTCATTGCCTCCACAGCTGCACCAGCTGGTTGGCTCAGTCCCAGGATTTCAATATCTGTTCAGATGGCTTACAGTATGTGTAGATACAGTATAATGTGTGGAAATTATTTATGAGAACTTTCATTAAATGAATTTCATAAAAGTTATCCATGCTGCCTTCAAGGGATTTATTAAAACCATCTGCATGTTAAGCTTGCAACACACAAACAAAGAGCCATTTGCACCTTGCCTGTAAGATTCCAGAGCAGGTGCACCCCTTCTGCAGCATCAACCTGTCCTCCTGTGATGTAATTTGAAGCTGAACTCTCAGGCCAGTATAAGATGTCATAACACGTGCCAGAGTTTCCCAGTATTACTCTGTAGCTTCTTGACAGACATGCTTGCTTAATGGTTGTACTCTGGGAATTTGGCTAGCAAACTTTCTAGTGGTCTGGACTGTAATGAGAACACCAGTACCCAGTGTCTCTGGCAAGCACTTGTCTCCAATTCTTCATAAAAAAAAAAAAACATGCACAGTTGAACTGGAAACAATGGTTGCCTGCAATATTTTTATGTGTAGATTTAAAAAAAAAAAAAAATATTTAATAATAATAAAATAAATTTAAAAAAAATTGGGAGTGTTACACATAGGAAAAGCTACTCTCCTGTGCAGGAAAACAAGCCATGATGAATTGCATGTATATAGCCAGTCTCTTCCAGGAGAGGCTGTGAAGTCTTCAACCTTGGCAATATCCAAAGCCCAACTTGACACAGAGGCAACCTGCTGTAGCTGATCATGCTTTGAGCAAAGGGTTTGGACTAGACTATCTCCAGAAATCCTGTTCAACCACAAGTACTCTGTGAGAAAACAAGTATTAAAAAAAACAGGAGTGCATTGTTCTTCCTAAAATACATTATATCACAGGGTTAAAGAACTATTGCATTGTTTCCTTGTATAGGAAAATATAGAGAAACTATCTAAGGAAGAGTAGAGAGACTGAAAAGATGCCCACATTTTAAGGAATCCTTACAATGGCAAGGACAGACTCTTTCAAAGGTGCAACAGCCCGGTCTTCATTAGCTCATCCTTCGACCTGACATAATTTCACTGCTTTGTGAAATTATTTGTGCTCTTCCACATACCTGAGGTGTGTACAGCACACTTTGCCTTCTGTTTCTTTTATCTGTAAGCAAAATTATAGCATTTGAAAATGTACAGGTGTGAATGATGAGCGTACATTTGCTCATACTCATGTACATGACATTTTCAGTGACTGTGGGGACTCACCAGACCACCTCTCTAGCTAGAAACAGCTCGGTCAGATGATCTAACACCCTACACAGCTTATTCTTCTATGGGACAGCTCAAAAGCAGCCCACACTACTCTGTGTGGTCTCTCAGGCTTTATTTGAGGGAGCTGGCACACTGGCTTCCTCCACCCAGTCTTTGTTTTTTGCTTGCAAGTCCTGACAAAATCACCCCCTGAAGTGGTGCAGCTCTGGGCAGCTTTTAAACTTCGAGTGATATAAAAGAATTTGCAGATGTTTGTACATTACCAGCTCGCAGCCCAGGACCTGGAAATCATGCTGAAAACCGTGGTAATCAGCAATGAGAGCATTTCAATTTCAACTGCATGTATTATAAACCACATTATTATGTGTCACTGGAGACAGTTTTGTCCCTCCATTTTGTCTCCTGGTTTCTAGTCTTCCTAACATATATCCCAANTGCATGTATATAGCCAGTCTCTTCCAGGAGAGGCTGTGAAGTCTTCATCCTTGGCAATATCCAAAGCCCAACTTGACACAGCCTTGGGCAACCTGCTGTAGCTGATCATGCTTTGAGCAAAGGGTTTGGACTAGACTATCTCCAGAAATCCTGTTCAACCACAAGTACTCTGTGAGAAAACAAGTATTAAAAAAAACAGGAGTGCATTGTTCTTCCTAAAATACATTATATCACAGGGTTAAAGAACTATTGCATTGTTTCCTTGTATAGGAAAATATAGAGAAACTATCTAAGGAAGAGTAGAGAGACTGAAAAGATGCCCACATTTTAAGGAATCCTTACAATGGCAAGGACAGACTCTTTCAAAGGTGCAACAGCCCAGTCTTCATTAGCTCATCCTTCGACCTGACATAATTTCACTGCTTTGTGAAATTATTTGTGCTCTTCCACATACCTGAGGTGTGCACAGCACACTTTGCCTTCTGTTTCTTTTATCTGTAAGCAAAATTATAGCATTTGAAAATGTACAGGTGTGAATGATGAGCGTACATTTGCTCATACTCATGTACATGACATTTTCAGTGACTGTGGGGACTCACCAGACCACCTCTCTAGCTAGAAACAGCTCGGTCAGATGATCTAACACCCTACACAGCTTATTCTTCTATGGGACAGCTCAAAAGCAGCCCACACTACTCTGTGTGGTCTCTCAGGCTTTATTTGAGGGAGCTGGCACACTGGCTTCCTCCACCCAGTCTTTGTTTTTTGCTTGCAAGTCCTGACAAAATCACCCCCTGAAGTGGTGCAGCTCTGGGCAGCTTTTAAACTTCGAGTGATATAAAAGAATTTGCAGATGTTTGTACATTACCAGCTCGCAGCCCAGGACCTGGAAATCATGCTGAAAACCGTGGTAATCAGCAATGAGAGCATTTCAATTTCAACTGCATGTATTATAAACCACATTATTATGTGTCACTGGAGACAGTTTTGTCCCTCCATTTTGTCTCCTGGTTTCTAGTCTTCCTAACATATATCCCAAAGCTTTGCATTAAACTGAAATAATTTGTTCCTCTTTTGAAAGGGAACCTTCTGATGCACGTCTGATAAAGCCATCAAAAGCCCCTTTTACTATGTGCTATAATAGCCCACAGGAGCGTTTGATTAGAGCATTTTCCTTGTCATGCCGACAAGCTACAAGATATTATCTGCCTTGGGAGGCTAAATGGAAAACTTGAGGGATAAAAAGGTCTATTGTTATTACGTGCATAAACTTGTGACTGAAAATACCACAAGAGATTAAGACAGCTCTCTGGATGTATGGAGTGAGACATTATATGTAAATTAGTTTTGTTTACCAACACTGCTGTGTTGTAATTATTCTATCCAGCTACACTTAAACTTAGGAATAAACTAGGGAATACTCCAACTGTGATATGATTGCTTTCTTATTCGTAACAAATGTTGTTTTCCTTATAATGGGAAGAAGGAACCGGTGTTATAATGAGGTGTCTGTGTAGACCTTAACACAGGAAGCTCAGTAGTGATATTAAACATTAACATTACATCAGAGCTCCAGGACTTGACATCCTCTAAGACTACTCATCTGCCTAAAATGCCTGGGTCTGTAAGACAGCTCTTCCATGTAGGCAAATAGCCCAAGAAATCCAGGTCCACCAGAAACAAAAGAAACTGCTCTTACTCAATACTCAACTTTGTCAGTGCCATGTAATTTTTTTTTTAGGTATTGCACTAGGAAAAAATAGAAACGTTAGAACTATGTGGTGCTATGTAGAAATATTGCTGAATATACCTGGCTAAGTGCATCTACGGTGAGGAAAATAAAAAGAAGGAAGAATTGTAGGCCTGGGGGCGCTGGGACATAAGATGTTGGCCGCCTTCTTCATTTGCTTTTATTGTGGCAACACTGATGTAATTGCCATTGGTCTTTGAAAATAAACGCCGAATATATATTTATCATGCTGATAGATGTATTACTTTAAGAAAATGCTGCTTTTCTTGGTGGTAGAACAGTTGTTATGGTGACTCCTCTTCTTCCCTCATTTAATACAGGAAGCAGAGCACTAAAATAAAAATCATTCCATTTATGGAATTTATAAGAAACCCACTCTGAAGCTGTAACTCAAGACAGAGACGTTTGGGAATATTGAAGAATGTGTTTATTTTATATTATTTGACTTTTCATTCTGGAATTTGAAATTTTGTGGAAAGATTTAGTAATAGAAAATATATGGAAGGAAATGCATTTTTATATGGCATATACTATAGCGTTTGCTTGTATATAATATTTATACATATTGTGGACACTGAATGTACAAATACTTTTTGCAGATTATGTACCTACTGAGTAAAGGTATGTAGAGTTCTGTTTGGAAGACCTCATTAGGAGGTAAGCTGGATTTTTTTTTTTTCTCCTTGATGACTCAGATTTTAACACCACTTTCTGCTTTATCCTGTAGGTGCTAACAATAGTCATAGTGCTATAATATTAAACAACAATTCTGTAATTCCTTGATGGTACTTGTTCATATATTTCACAGGCCTTAAGCAGCAGAAACACCCAACATGCTTCTTTATTTTCAGTTTTCCACTTAGATCAGAGTTGCTTCTAAAACTACCTTAGAGAGCAAATTACTTAACGTTTTATGCTAGCTCACAATTTTAAACAAATTTACCCCAACTCACCTGGTAAGTGTTGGATTTCTACTGACGCAATTAAACATGCAGGTTAAACCCAGACCGAGGTTATGTCCACAGGAGGTGCAGATGTGATTTTGCAAAAGCTCACTTTTTATCTGTTTGAGCATTCCCTATATTGGTCAAAGCTTCTAGGCGAACAACAAGGATAGGCAGCTCTGTAGAGTGCTTGACCCCTATCCAGTGCAGATAATGCCATATTGAATGTATCTTCACCAATAAATTTGCACTTCCATGGAGCAGGTGTGAAGGAGGCAGCATATGAGATGAACTGGTCATTGCCAGGAAGGAACAGCAGGAACTGATGGTGAAGAGGGCTCAGGCACAAAAAGGGAGGGAATCTGGGAAAATTATCAACTGCAAATCTTTAGAACAGGAAAAAAAGTCAGACAAGGCAAAAATATCTCAAGTAGAGTACAAGTCAGGATGCAGCTGGGGATGTGCTTGGAGAATAATGAGGGTCGGCAAATGGGCAAGAGCGAAATCAGTCACAGGAAATACACAATCCAATCATATTTCTCATATGAAAACACTGAAAGGTATCTGTGGTGAAGTGTTGCATTTGAATTACTGTGAGAAGATAATTCCTCCAGAAGCAGTATTATCATTTTATCAGCCTCCTATAGCAAAGTAGCAGCATCACAGTGGATGAGAATTGCTGAAGTTTTATTAGGTCCAGACTATCAGTGTAACTTTTTAATGAGCAATTTATCACCCTTACAAGCCTCGATTTTTATTAACCTCATGTGCAGCTGAAGATGAATTAGTTTCCCAATCTAGGGGCTGGCAGCCACAGAGCATCCCCTTATCAGCAGCAGGCCATTCGCTTAACAAGCAGCTCTCATGGCAAGAGGGATCCATACTTCTTGGGAGTACTTCAGTCTGGGACAGATACAGTGCCAGTGCCACCTGCTGAAAGGCTGTAGGGACTCTTAAGAGATGTCAGGCTATGCAAAAGGGACTTTCAGCCAGTCCGGCAGGTATGTATTTGTATCTGCTCAAATGAAGGCTGTGCTTGAGGAGCTTTAGTTTTGTCCCACCAAAGACAAATTTGTAAGTACCCCTGTAAAGCTCCCCCTGCTGCTGGAGTGCAAACCTCTGCTCCACGCCTGAAGCAAACACAAGGCAGTTTCCATCCAGCAGTGCTGTGCTTGTACGCTGAAAACACAGCTCCTGTGAGCCCCACAGCCTTTCTCCACGGCTTTGTTGCCCTTACTTTTCATACCCCTACACCTCCTCTGAAATCCCTGAAAGACACCATGCTGTGGCCACTGACCAGCCACAGAGGGTTTATACCTGGTACTTGCATAGAGCTACCTGCAGGACTTGGAACACAGAGGGCTACCAAGGTGCCCACAGTGCTGGTGACCTCAGACCAAGACACCTATTTGTGTGCCAAAGGGGCCAATTTGGCCTGAAGTTTCCACACCCTATAATCTTCTTGACAGAAGGTGACCCTTCAGGCAGAGCTCTTGCTGCTCCCAGCCGCCTTCTTTTATTCCTAAAGCTGCACCAGCTTAATTAAATGATGTGTTTTGGAAACCAAATTAGACCAAGGATTGACATTCTTGGTGTGGAACCCCTGAGCTCAGCCCCAACGCTGCCCAGGGTGACTCAGCCCAACTCCATGAGAGTGCTGCTGAAATAGGTTTGTGGAGGCCAAGCAGACAGAGCCAAAGCCAGACAGACAAACCCCAAGTCAGTCTAAGAGCATCCACTTTAGATCAAACTGATGACTGTACAGCTTAGGTTCAAAATGCAACCAGAAAGCCTGCTGGTTTTTTTAAGACTTAAATCAGTTAACTGGTTTTTGGGGGACCAATTTTATTCTCCCTTTAATAACTTCGAAAATACTCTTTGTAAAGCCTCTCAGCTGATACCTTAACAATCTATGGGGGGGCAGATTAAAATTTATTTAAAATAGAGACCCTTGCAGTGAAATATCTTAAAATTCTTCACTTAAGGGCATTCAATTCAATTAGCTTGGACTTTTAAATCACAGTATTGTAATTACTATTTTGTAAACACTTAACTTGCATTTGTGAAAATTTGATCTATTAGGGGTGTTGGGAAGCAGGAATAGACGACTATGTCTTTCTGCTGTTTGATGAAAAAATGTCAATTTGATGAAAGAAAAAACAGATGTCTCTGAAACACAAGGAAATGAATACCTGCAATGTGCCCATTTCACCCATTCTAGCAAGACAAACCAATCTATGGGCTTGCAGGAACGAAGAAACAAACCCATAACTCACCATAAGATAAGGAATGCCCAAGCACATCTTAATGTAAACGCCACGAAAAAAAGTTAACTGCTATTCTATTTCTGATGTGATTAAGCAGTCTCCAGGAAGCTGCAGCAGGGACTACACACAAGGCCAGGGAAAAGGAGACTTTAAATCATCTGATTGTAATAAATAATTTTATTTCAATAATTGCTGTTGGAGCAGACCACTCAAAATGTCCACTATGATTTCAAATAGCTCAACCAATAAAACCCAGATAGGATGGTTTAGAATACAAATACCATCAGCCACTTAACTGGAGTAGATGAGTATCACAGTGCTATTAATAAAGGGATGATAAGATGTGCAAAGGCAAATTACCTGGAATTAAAAGTGAAATCACCAAAGCAGAAAAAAAGGCAAGTGATGTCTTGGATGAGAAGAACAAGCCTTTTTTAAGGATATAAAAGAATATAGAAAATTTCCTTCACTGTTTACTGCAGTGGCAAACTAGGGAAGCACTACTGCAGGATCTACCCGGGCTAAATGTGTATGAAAATGAACCCTCATGGATCTGCATTCCGCTTTATGGAAGCAAAAAGACAAAATATTGAAGAGCACATCGACAAAATGTTGAAAAGCACATCTACAACTCACTCCAACATACAGCCATGTCCCAACATATTGCCATACTAGTGATATATCAAACCAGGGGGAAATTAAATGCAACCTTCCCTTCTTCTGTGTTGCTGCCAAGGGACAAAAATATACCATAGGGTAAAGGTTCTCTGCCAGCCCCAGCCAGTTACAACATAACATACAATTAACTTTCACAGCTGGTCACAGACTTTGTCAGAAGCCTGGGGAAAACAAAAAAATCTTGTGTGTTGAACTTGGTTGTGAATGTACTTTAAATATATCTCATTAAATCCGTCTGAGTTACACTTGCTGCTAGCTGGGTTAGCTGGCTGATGGTGTGTTTACAGGACCACATGGGATCAGTACAACATGATCTATCTAGTCAATAAAACCCCTTAACTTCCATAGTCTAAATTGCTTTTGTCATTACACTATATGCAGCCACAGTGAGATCACTGAAATCATGCCTTTGTCCTAACTTTGGCTTCAATCCTGCCCACAATTACACACGTGCTCATGATTTACCAATGAGACTTATTCTACTTAAACATTTGGACCTCACCTGTCAACTCTCTATGCACAAAGCTGTCGTTGTATTACACGTACCTATATGCATAGCTATCAAAAACTCTACTACTGCAACAACTCTACTACAGTTGCCCCTTGCTAGACCCAAGGAAACATGGAGGGAACAGGGATTTCCTACTTACTTGTCAGAAATGCTAGCTCAGTTTTTCAAATAGCAGACAGTCACTTGATGAATTTAAGTCATCTAAGTGAAGACTTTCTCTCCTTGTAGCCCTTGTATGCATGCTTTACAGGTTTGCCACAGGCCTCAGGGATCTGTGGACCACTATTCTGTCTGGTCTCAGAGTAAAATGGGCAGGCCACATGCGTGCACTGTGTTAAAGTGATTATTTGGTTACCAGACCAGAACCTGACTTGGTTGATGTTGGACTTGGAGCATTTGGACCTATCTGAATTCATCCGTATTGGTGTGTTTTCAATACACACTCCCCAAACCAAGGTTTTTAAAGGGATAATCACCTAAAGTTATTTGGGCTTCTGGTCACTGCAGTTATAAACCTACTCTAGCAGAAGTGGTAGCTATTTAGAATGATGAATGATACAGTTCTCAAGCTATGTGGAGCTGTTTATTTTAATTAAAATTAATGGTTCTGATCTCCTCTATCAAGTTCTACCATAAAATAAGGTGGTGAGTTCCAGATGAGGTGAATCAAACCAGATTTAATCATGTCAGTTGTGTTCTTGTAACTTTCCTAATAATCCCCTGGTGGGTGGATTGGCCTTACTGAAATTAATGGGAATTTTGCCATGGGTTTGAGTGAGGTCAGGATATAAGCACCAACACATGTTGCATATAGAATCTTTTTTCATCTACATGTCATATCCTGAATAATAGCAAAGATAACTTCAATCTGTCTTTGCAATGTACTGGCATAGTTTAATGTCCCAGTAGTGACTTAAAGACAAACAGTGGGGGTTTTTTCTACAGTGTTGAAACTGATGGAGAATGAGTAAACCATAACTTCACACAGCTAAGGACACAGAAGTATGCTTAACTGTCTTAAATTTCTGTACAGAAAAACACAATTAAAATGTATTTATGTACACAAGTAGGTGATCCATTTAAAACAATTCCTAGATATAAACGTATGCCTTTTTTTAGTTCTATCTTTCATGGAATATTCTAGGTGTGTCCAAAGAAAGCTTGATATATGTGCAACACCCCTATGTGAACCATGTAGTTTCATATTCCATTTTAATTACGTTTTTACTTGTAATTCACAGCATGATGTTGCTGCTAGCAAGGAATATTATTACAGCCCTCCCGAGACTACTTTAACATATGTACATTCCTGTAGGAAGGCTGTGAATCTAACAGATAAAGTGTCTATTTTAGTTGAGGATTCACAACAGCTCACCTTTAGCTTTTCTCAAGGTTCACCTGTTTCCCTATACCTATTACTAGGAAAGGTTAGATTAGTTCTTAACTGTACTTAATCTTGCTTCTTTGCTATAGCAGATCTTCATCCAAGCTATTTTATGAGTAATGGAAGGCAACACAGTGTGGAAAAAATAAACACAATCATCTGAAACGGCTCCATGGACTAGCTTTGTTAGGAAAAAGGAAAAGCTATCCCAGTATGTATGTCTATCCATCTAACAATGAGCACGATAAACTTCCCTTCAAAAACTGCATTGCATTAGTACGATGTGATAGTTTCTTTGCTAACCAAAGCCCCTACATCTGTTTGCACTTCCACAAAACTTCAGCCTAAGAGCAAGGCACTGGAAAGAGTAGTAAACAATTTAGTCACCCAGGAATGAAAAAGCTGTTCCAAATTTCACTGTAGATGTTGTGTGTAACCCCAGCCGCTCTTAAAAACAAACATTTATAGGTCATAAAAAACAAGCTCATACGTAGACCTCTCTTCTAGTAAGTGAAGCAACACTGAGGAGTGTTCCCAGGCACAGGAACTGAAATAATTTGTACTCTTAAACATTACAAGGGTCTCTGGAACATTTTTGGCATTGATTTGCGCTTTCTCTTACAGTTCCCAGGCACAGTTTGGAAGTTACTATAAGCCAAGGACCATTCCCAACAGGCAGCTCACCTGTTTCATCAGGTAAGAGAGCATAACATGGGATATTTTGTTCCAATTGTCACCATTGTCATGGAATGGGTCCAAGCAACTTTAATTTACTAGTGTAATAAACTCTTAAAGAACCCCAGACCACTGTGAATGGAGCTAATTCAGCTTTGCTCTTCAGCTGCTTTGGGGGCGAACAGCCTTTAGTTTACATTTCAGTATTTACACAAAGAACCTCTATTTCACTGCAGAGTGTTTGACTCAGGTAGAGAGAGAATCATTCTGCAGCCTTGGGACTTCAGTGAAAACATCTGCTTATCTGCTTTGTTGGAAAGTTTCATCTCTGTGCAAACCCCTCTTAGAGGAGAGAAGGTTTTTTAGGAAACTGTGTAAGATATAAAAGCTAACTTGATGCATCATTGTTGCCATGAGTTTAAAAAATAAATAAAAAAAAAAGCCTAGCAGATTGTAACATCCTGAATCCTAGACACCAAGGCCATATGAACCATGAAGTTCGCTGCAGTGTTCGTGAACTAGCGGCTTCTCTCAGGATCCCGTTACCCAGCAAAAGTCTCATCCTCTTTAGTTTCCTGAAACTGGATATTCAGTCATGTAGAAAATCAGCTCCCCTTCATGCCTATTTGCAATTTATATAATTTGAGAAAAGCTCATTTCTGCATTTCAGCGAATACATTTTACGGTTCAATTTCTAGGTTCCATTGTCAAAATGATGTTCCTGCACGTGGAAAGAAATAATCACAGGCACTTCCAGGATGCCTAGCTATACATAAAGTACCCAGCTCACGTACAGACAGCTAGCTGTGCTGTACTGATAGATAAATGCTTTGTACCTACAGTGACATATAACTGAACTTTTAGGTCCTGGACCTGAGGACTGCTCTAATCCCACTCAGCACTTCACTTGCAATTTTTTCTTCCTTGTGAAAGTTGCTCAGAAGGGAGCTCCTTCTTTTTTTCCAGTGGCTGCTTCCTTCCCCCAAACTGCTTTTACCTCATATGGCATCTTCTCTGACC